>JARFOD010148068.1:0-12668 GCA_031763545.1 Mopalia muscosa | reverse complement strand
AGGTCAGCTGTGGCGTGGATGCAATTTGATTATTGATATTCCATTTTAGGCATATAACCCTTACTATGTAAGAGCCCAATACATTTCGGCAAATTGGAACCGGGCTTGGGCTTTAAAGGGTTTAGTAGAACATGTATATTAACAGTGTTTTCGTTATTATGTGATAACACTTACTGAATACGAACAGATTCTAGTTCAGAACATTTTGCAGGTTGTAACCCGTCCACAAACAAACCCATGACCCTCAGAGTTTGGCACCGAATCGCTAGCAGTCAATGCCTTCCACCTAGACCACTTAAGAAAGTGTTATCCTAAAATAACAAAAACATGATACATAATTTATGTTAAAAAGACCAATAGGCCATCAAAATACACACAGAAATTTCAAAATTCTGCCATTCACTGTTGTACAAAAAAAAAATATAAAAATACTCATAAAAAACTAATTTTTAATACATAAATTTCATTCTAAGATCTGCAGGTCTGCAGAATAGGCAGCCTAGTAACTGTCAGTTATACCAGATCATATGACCATTAGCACAGTTGATCTATCAGCTCAGCCAGTAGACCGCTCAGATGTAAACTGTAGGTGCAAAAATTTCATTCTTTCATCAGATTTATTTGCCTATGTAAGTCAATTTAAAAAAAA
Organism: Mopalia muscosa; assembly: GCA_031763545.1. Taxonomy (NCBI): domain Eukaryota; kingdom Metazoa; phylum Mollusca; class Polyplacophora; order Chitonida; family Mopaliidae; genus Mopalia; species Mopalia muscosa. The sequence goes on along the minus strand of JARFOD010148068.1, from coordinate 12,019 downwards.
TTAATGTTTAGTTAAAACCTGAACAACAAAACATACCTTCTTTGGAGAAGTCACCTTACTCTATAAAACATACTACATGCTGTGGTTATTAAAACCAAAAGCTGATTCTCAGGGTAGATCTTTAAAATCTAAAGTGACCCATTTGTAACACCTCTAAATTACACAAACTGATTTATATTTCTAAGCGAAACATTAAAAAGACTGTGCCACAATTGTAGTTTTTTCAAATGTATTTTAGAAAAATCAATTGCGAATTTTGACTTCATTTCTTAAGATTGGATAAACACTAAAATCTAAGGAGATCATTCTGAGCTAAAGTGTTACAGTTACTGTACTATGTCAAAATAGCATTTTAATCTGTTTTTTGGGATATGTGTGTCTGTTTGAAATTAGTTTAGAATAAAAGGTGGATCTTAATTGCCCAAAGTCAGCAAATTTATAAACAGTAATACAGTGAAACTTGTGCCCACCGGCACCTCGATTTACCGGAATCTTGTCTAAACCTACGGATTTCTTTGGTCCCGTTTTTGTCCCATTGTAAACAAAAGCATGTAGTAATGAGTGTCCCAGCTTTTAAAGAATATACGCAAATAAAGTGTTCACTCTTATGTATTCACACCCTTGTCCTAATAGGCAAAGAAAGCTTTTCTTTAATTGTCCACATTTTCCCTAAAATTAGTCCAGCAAGACACCAACACAAAATTGTATAGATTGATGTATTAGTACATTGTAAAGTCTTTGAATACCTGAAATCGACACAATTGAATAAATAATGTGGAATCTGCTGATTTTTGTGATAAAGGATATATATATATTTGTTTGACCGAATGATTGGTGCAAAGTGCTATACTAACATTTATTTACTACAATGTTTTGTGGAGTTAATGCGTTTATTTTTTCTCAAATTATATGTATACTTTACAAATAAATGTAGACTCGATGGTTTTGTAGAGTGAAAATATCATTCTCTGTTCGTACTGCTCAAGTAAATACTACTAGATGTTATTGATAGGAAGAGAATAACTTATGTTGATACTGCTAAAAGTAGTCAATTTGTTTGGCTCTGAAAGTACCTTATTATGTGAATACTGCTGAAATTTATGTGGGTGCATGGGGGTGGGAGCTTCCTGTAACCCTTGCCCTGCGGCTAAGGGCAGTTTGTTTGAAGAGTAGCATTGCTGTTTGTACTTAGCACTGGAGACTTTTCAACATCATGAAAACTCTTCACATCTTGGTTGTGCTGGTGTCATTTATTGTTGGAATACACCACCGTCATATAAGTCAAATACCCGTAAGCATGGTGTAAAACACCAATCAATCAATCATACTTGCCCCCTAAGGGGAAATGCCTATCTGATTACTTGTGGTGTTATGCTAGGTATTAATGCCACATCTTGTCTTAATACTCAGGAACATGGGACATGCTAGTATTGTGTGCTGTTATTGTTTGCCACTGATGGCATTAAAAGTTGGGGTGAACTATTCGTGGGTAAAACCCTAATCAAATCAACGTAAATGTCAACTGCAATGGCTTCTATGTTATTTCAAATTATAACTGCTGACATTAGAGATGTGCGTACAATAATACAATATGTACATGTAAGTAATGTGTTTATGTTACTAAAGTTGACTAAGTTCTGTTTACACTGCAAAAGCTAAATATTAAAATGATGTGGTACATGTAATGCTTATAAAATATACCTAAGTAATGATTTTAAAGTGATAAAATACTGTCTATTGGAGGGAGCTTCCAGTTGCCCTGACCGTCTCAGAGCCAAGGTGCAACCAAAGTGTTAGCCAGAGGGGTGTTTTGATGTCTTTGAGACACCCAAAAGTCCATTTGAGGTACCCGTTTCAGTAAAACTTTAACATGGGAGAGATGAGTGAACAGTAAAATGAGACCCCCTGTTTCTGTAAAAATTATGATTTTCTCTCCACATACCTGCCAAGATGACATTAACATTCTTAAAAGACGAGAGGCACGCTGCCGCGACTCAGTGGTAGCAAGTGCGCTTCCTGAGCTGAACATGCTTTGATTTACCGTTTGAGTCCACCTTTCGACCATCAGGTATATGAGTGCGTCATATGTTGTGGCTCCGGCAATTGCGGGGGTGGTTTTTACAGGGTTTTCTCTCGGTTTTCCACCATAATAAGGCTGTGTACCGTGTGAAGTGGACAATCCGTCATCATATAAGTGAAATACCCTTGAGTACGACGTTAAACATCAATCAAACAAACAAATTAAAAGAGGAGAAAATGAGGAACCAAGTAAGACTGAGTATTGATAGACTGTTTTTAATTGAAAAGTGGCTTTTGTTCCCATATTGATTATTCTGTTTGAATCCATTTATTTTTCCGTCCATTATACAATGTTTTTACTATATGAATAGATATATATTTTGCATTTATATTTTGTAAATCAGGATAATGTTTAGATTTTTGTATTGTTTTGATATTGCAAAATAAAGAACTAGTGTTTGCATTCTGTCTCTTGTGTTTAAAAATATTCTGTTTTCGCTATTTGTTTTAGAGGAAGGGGCCCAGTGATGAGCCTGTTGACTGCTGGAATAAAATAGTATCTACAGTAAAGCAACACTCATAAATAATGTCATATTTGTTTGTCTTGTGAACATGAGATGGTCCAGGAAAATCATCAAATATTTTTGTTAGCGCTTTGAGTGGTCATTTTAACCATGGAGCTATAAAGAGAGAGCACTTTCTTTGTAGCTCCGTGTTTTAACCAACCAATCAAATGTGTTTGGTATAAGATTATATCAGATTTATAAAAGAGACAACACCGTACAGAATTAGAGCTAACAGAGATCTTGTTTGAGTTCTCTGACTAAGGGTGGTTTGTTTGAAGAGTAGCTACCCTCTCTACTTTGTACTGGAAGAAAATGAAGTTTCCAAAATCATGGAAATGCTAAACGTTTTTGTTGTGCATTTATTTTTAGAATACACTACTAAGTGAAATGACCTAAAGCACAGCGTAAAACACCATTCACAGAATGCCAAAGACTAGGTCCTTTCGTAGAGCAATTTGATGGCTCTGATGCAGATTTAGACCTAAAACACAGCGTAAAACACCAATCAGAGAATGCCAAAGACTAGGTCCTTTCATAGAGCAATTTTATGGCTCTGCTGCAGATTTAGACCTAAAGCACAGCGTAAAACACTAATCAGAGAATGCCAAAGACTATGTCCTTTCGTAGAGCAATTTGATGGCTCTGATGCATATTTAGACACCACACCCATTTTATAACCATCAAGTACCATCTAACTTTTTAACGCAGACTGGGAACTTGGGGATAAACTCGCACCATCACTATCTTATCAGGAAGTCACCTAGGGGCTCTACTTAGCAGGTGAACTCAGTGTGTACCATTTATTCATTAAAAAATTAATAAACTTGTGAATATCTTTATACCCTATAACTTCTAGCAGTTGAAACAGAGAAATATGCTTTACCACAGGGGGTCTTACATGTTATTTCTTTGGACTGTCCCAAAATTATAGAGTGTCCCAACTTATAGAAGTTATAGGGTAATTTGTGTGTTTGCTTGATTTGGGTGATGGGTACCTTAACAAAAAAGGAATTGGATTGATCTACAGCTAAATGACATCAAAGCATAGTCCTCGTGTATTTATACAGCTGTATTTGTCTTTCTGCGACCTCACAATTTACACAGTTTTAGCGAATATCACTACATTTACACATTCAAAATTGTACTATATGTTTATGACCTAGCAGGCAGTATGTAAGGGATAGAGGTAAGACAGCAACGATTTTAATCAAATACACCTTGACCTAAGAATTTTAAAGAACATAAGATTTATTCTTGTAGTCAAAGCCTGAATGGAATATTACAAATGCAGCAAAGGTGCCACAAAGAAACATTTGGATTCGAAAGTCTCTCTTTTGATGGTGTATGGTGGATAAAAGGATGGCAGAGTTGTCTGTTCTCAATTGTTTTACTGAACTTGGTATTGTAATCCAAGCAACTAGTCACCCAAATGACAACTTGTATAAACTCCGTCAAATGTTGAATAAAAGATTGTGTGGTTTATCCATTGTATGAAGAAGTTGGAAATCAAGCAAACATTTTAGTTCCTTTGAATGGAGACATGGAACATTTAATTGAAGTTTTAATTGAAATTAAATTAATTATATAATACCATGAACTGACCTACTCATATGGAGAACTTATGGTATTTTTGTTTCTATCCCTGTGCCTGTGTGGTCAGTTTCAAGAAAAGTGAGATGGTACATGAAAGTTAAGGAAAACAGGTGAAGTCATTTAAAGACCCTCTGCCAAGAAGAACTGGGGCTATGAAAACTTTTTCACAATGAGAACCGCTGTATGCCTGTTGCTACTAGGCCAATATAAAGTGATTAGTACTCCTTGGCCTTGAGAAGGCGATAAGGGATGTTTGTTTGTTTGTTTGATTGGGGTTTAACGTGGTACTCAAAGGTATTTCACATATATGATGACGTGCCAGACCAATTGGCGAAGGAAACCTCCCTTGACACCACCAATTAACTCGCAACAACAAAGACAGGATGGGACAAATACAAGACGTCAGCAACAGGGTTCGATACAGACACCACAAACAGATCGGCTTCCTGTTCCCCTTTAGCTCTGAGAGCACCAGGGCAACATGAAGCTCCTCCAACCGCTCGCAGATTTTAAATGGAGTCTTATGCTGTAAGTTATTCACTTAAATCATGGTGAGTCAGCCCAGACAAATTCATTCAATAATGTTTTTTCTCGGGCTAAGAAGAGGCATAATAACTACAGTCAGACGGCAAAAACATAGTGGAATTGTAGAACTCCTGTTTGTTTGTTTGATTGGTGTTAGTACTCAAGGATATTTCACTAATATGACGACAAAATGTCCACTTCACACTGTACACAGCCTTATTACGGTAGAAAACCGTGAGGAAACCTCGTAAAAACCACCCCAGCGATTTCCGGAGCCACAGCATATGACTTGCTCATAAACCTGATGGTCGAAAGGCGGACTCAGACCCGTGAACAGTAAATCGAAGCATGTTCAGTTCAGGACCGTAGAACTCCTGAGGATCCATTCAAAAGCTTTTGGGCCTACAAGACAAACTATATACACACTTTTATATTATGTAATATTGTTATTATTTATATATTGTATGATTTGGGTTTAACACCATTCTTAAGGTTATACCTCTCATATTATTTGTGCCAGCCCAATGGATGAAAGAAATCACCCTTGTCACCACTAGCAACAAACAAAGACAAGGCAGGACCAGACAAAACCCGGAAAATCACAGGGCATTGAGGATGAAGTCAAATCAAAATGGAACTTTGAAAGAAAAAATAAATAAGTGGATAATATATAAATTTACCTGTGTCTTTCAGTTTAAATAAATTTCTGCTATCTGTTATTAAGTCTGGCCAAGGTACTTGTCTGAAAAAACAAACAGTCACTTTATATTTAACACGACATAAAGCAACAGTGAGTGCAAGACAAGCCAAGACATGCACCTATTTATAAAAACAACTTGATATTAATATCTATTCAGAAGGTTGCTGTGGGAGCTTATCTACACACAAAAGTAATTCATAGTTTTAAATCGATTGGCATCCCTGTGCCAGTGTTTTCTTTTTAGTGTAGTTTTTTTAATATTATCAGTTATCAATGATGGAAAAATGTGATTGAAAAGCGCAGGAATTATGCCGACATTGGGAAAGAAGAGGAAATCTTGATTTGCTTGTTTGTTTCTCTCTTACATTGTTAAACGTTTTTAAAACATGATATCATAAACACATACTTACTTTCCAACCACCATTCTGTTGTAGCAAAAGTTCAACGAAAAAAGAGCCTGCAACAAAATAATAGCACAAAATGTTTACGGTTTGTTTGATTAGAATCTAACACCATACCTCAAATTGTTTCACTTGTATAACTACAAGCCCAATAGGTAACTGAAACACAAATTTGCTACATCAAATGTAACTAAAAAATAATGTTTGATAACTTCATACAAAGTTAAAATGCCGCATATAACAACAAATGTCCAAACATTTTCATGTCTGACCACCTCTCCTCTATGGGAAGGTGAGAATGTTAATGTTAACTGTCATTTTCACCTCCTCTAGAGAAGAGGTAAGGATGCCCCAATAAAAATGTCTTGACATGTGTTGTTATGTGACGCAATTTTGTCAGTTTGAGGATTAGAAGACTGCTGAACCGATTCATTAAAGAATTACCTCATCATGATAGGCAGCCATCAAACCCTCTCTATCCCCAGAGTCAAAAACGTCATAATACTGCTTCACAAACTTCACCACTAAGTCACGTATAACATCATTTTTAAAATAATTATCCTACAAGGAAAAGAGAAATAATATATAAACTGTACTTTGTTTTCATAAATTATTTCATTTAAATGACAATGTGTCCGCCCATTGGGAAACCAGTACTCCTAGACACCAATGGCAATAAGCAAAGAGGACAATTACAACAAGCAAAACAGATTTCCTTAACAGATCTGATTCGTGTTAACTCTGAGATCTGAGAGCATCAAGGTGGCAAAAAGCTCCCTCTAACTGTTAAAAAACTTTAAATAAAACCTAACAGTAGAGCAAACAGCAACAGATTTAAGAAAATTATTCAACTGTTGATTTTGAATTGACTTGAATGTTGTGAAACTCCAAAACTATTTGACATGTTTTTAACATGTTAATGTTAAAGATGCATTAAAATGAGATGACCCCATCAGAAATAAACCCTAAAAAACTTTGCCTTTATCACCTAAAGCAGTTATGAAAGAAAATAGCTAAGAGAAATAATAGCTTGGTTAAAACTGTTTTCCTACTTTTCATAAGAGTACAGAATTAATCTTTCCTGGAGGATAGCATTGGCCATATAGCTTTTTAGTGATCAGAGTTGTTTCGTTCTGTTTTTAAAGTTACATAAAAAATACCAGAATACTCATATCTTTGACAGTTATTGTCTTTCTTTAAATTCTTTTCATCTAATCAGGAAAAGGAATTATTACTATTGCAATTGAGTGAAAAAAAAATAATTCATTGCAGAAGATCAAAGCCTAAAGGGAGGTAACTCTAGAAAACTCTTGAAAAAAAATAATAATTGGAAGGAGAGATTTTATTACATTAATTGAAAACACAGAATAGGTCTGCTGGCATGCTTAACTACTGACTTACCTTTGAAGGTGGCAATTCTGTGGAGAGTTCAAGGTCAAATTTTATTGGGGGAGGTAACACATGGCCATCCTATAATTACAATTGAAAAAACTCTACAAAGTTGGCAAGCTTGCATGGAATTTCATAACACAAATTCTTTTTGTAAATGATGCCATCGTGATAGGTGACATCATTTACCATAAGAAATGTTCATACGAGTTTCTTGAAAGTGTGCCCTTGTCTTGCGGCATCAAAAAAGGTACTTTTAGCATCAGTCCCAAAATACAGACCAAGAAAAAATTATAATTTGCTTTTTGATTTAATAAGCTGAAGGCACCCTTTCATGAAATTTCTTATGAAGATTTTTTATCATAAATAACAACCCATTATGTCAGTTTAACATGGGATGACATCCCTTACATAGGATTTGTCATGAAGTTTCATGAAAGTGAGCTCCGATGTAAATTGGTATGAATCTACAATCAATAAACCGACCACTAAAAGTAGATGTAGATTCACAAAAACAATTGTAATCAAATCAGGTTTTGTTAAAAATTGAGAATCAAACAATAAACCAACATTTAGGTTAAATTCTGTAAAATAACGGTAATTGGTAATTTGGTAGGTAATTTATTATAATCACAAAGTTTCCATTATCTATGCATACTAAGGGGTTGAAAGAAAATTAGACACTAATATGCTTACCAGTTTAAGAACATTGGGCAATTGTTTGCGAACAGCACTACAGGATGTCGACAGATTGGGGAAGAAACAAAAGAAAGAGTGTTATATCATTTATGCCATAAATCATACTAAATTACAGTTTAAATGAATAAATTACTTCGTATCATGTTGCGTACAAAGCAAACCGTCAATTGAGATGGACAAAGACAATTTTTAAGATTAAAATGGCAAATACGAGAGGGATTTTTCTCAGTCTTGGACAACCTTTCAATCTTAAAAAAAAAAAAAAATGAAATGAAGAAACTTTTTCTCTTATGCTGTTTATGTTAATGGGGATGTTTGTTGTTATCTCTTATGAATTTATCTGTCAGAAACAATAAAGTTTACCTTTTATCAGGTGTAAAAAGATTTATCACGGGTTATGATCAAAGCGATCAGTTTTAATCCTTAGGTATATGATCAATCAAAAGCATAATGATTAGTCATTGGGATAGTGGAAAGGGATCATAATAAATGGAGAAAAGGGATTATAATCTGTTAAAGGGATTAGGATTAAAACTTTTTCCTGATTATGATCAGCTACAGTTAGGAGTGTTTTTTCTCCTGAAGGAAGACAGAATACTGCTTACAAAGTGAATTGAAGTAAGGTGTTACTGTTATTTCAACAGTTGTTTATTTTGTTGTTACTCAAAGAGTGCATAAATTCCCTTTTTATCTGTGAAGGAAACTGCCATTCTCCTTGGAACATCACTAACAGTTGTCCACTTTGGGGGTTCTTTGGAGTGTAGCAAAGGGCAGATCCCATATAGAACATGGAAGGAGAAGTGCTACCAGTTATCAACAAAAACCAGATGGTACATCAGTCTATTTAACATCAGACTGACATTAGCCACAAGGACAAATAGTGCGTGGTTGTCGTTGGTCAGATAGGCCTGTCTTAGGTTGTCTCTCCTTCTGAGAGCCCTTACCCGTCTTCACCTAATGCTGACAACACAAGACCAGATATTGCACATTTATCCTTTATTTCCAGATATCGGTCTTTTTCCGATATCACTCCCTTTATTTCCAGATATTATTCATTTTTTCTCTCCAGATATCGCTGTTTTATTTCCAGATATCGCTCCTTTGTTTCCCTTAAAGGAACTAAAATGAATAATATGAACATTAGTTTAAAGGATAATAATTCTTCGAAGATAATACCAAGAAGATTATTGCAATTCAAAATAATATCTTGTCACTTAAATCTCATAAGCACATGATTTTTGTTTAGTTTTTTTGTAAATCATTGGGCTAGGGCAATAAATTAATACCAACGACATTACAATATAAGTATATTAATAATCTATAAGTCGGTTAATGAAAGATACTAGGTGCATGTGCAAAAAATTAAGTTGGATTTATAAAATGTAAATCCATATATTAATTTTCTCAAGGTAATTAGTCATTTTGTGTTGAGAGATGGGAATATAAAATCTGATTAATCAAACATAAACAGCATTGGAGAAATTAAATATCACAATAAATACACAATAGAAAAAAAAAAGTTGTTTTAAATATCTAATACTTTGAAAAATCCCTTTCAAACTTGCCTCTTTAAAATAAAAATTGTCAAAATCTTGGTACTTGGTTGTTTTTTTTACCATAACATCAACCTAGTCAGTATTTTTAACAATTCTAATTTGGGTGCTTAATGGAATAGGATAACCTACTACTACATACTGATTGATTGTGTTTCACCCCATACTCAAAGGTATTTTACATATATAAAATAATCTATTCCGATACTAATTAACAACAGCAAAATGATAAAATGCAAAGTCTTTTACTTTGTTAGAAAGTTAATCTTCCTCTTATGGACAGCATAGATATGATCCAAACAAACTGCATATAGCCAGAGGACCCAAACAGAAATATAACATAATAAAACCCTATAGTTTTGGCTGCTTTCTTGTTGTACAATGTTGTTCTGATGTCCAATATACTAAGAATGCAAGATAACTTATTGTTGAGAAAACTGATCAAAGCCCAATGGACATAAACAAATCAATGAAATTGGCTCTCTGCTCTGTTTGTAGCAATGCAGCTCTCTGCTCCCTGTCTCTGCGAAGCAGGGAATCTTTCTACTCCCTTTCTGTGCTCGTTTTCTCTGCGAAGCAATGACTTTCTGCTCCCTTTCTCTGTGAGCAAGTGGGACATTCTGCTTCCTTTCTCTGCCAAGCAGGGAGTGGTTCTGCTCCCTTTCTCTGTGATCAGGGGGACTATCTGCTCCCTTTCTCATTACTCATTACCTTATGTAAGATGTCTTGTCCTTGTAGTAATCACACAGATTATTACCATCTAATATTATCTCTGATAATTTCCAATTCTTAATCTTGGCAAGTTCCTCAAACGATTTCAGCTGTGAAGAAAAAGAAGATTTGTCAGTGCAAATGGCTGATCCTCGGCAGCTAATGAACATAGGTGTAGTTTAACTATTACGTGTTCATTTTTTTTTCACTGCTAACATATAAAGGACCTGGTTGGTAAGATGTGTTCCCCCAATGCCGTATGATGATAGTCCACATCTGGTATAATTTGATTGATTGATTAATTGTTGTTTTACACCATGCTTAATGGTATTTCACTTATATGACCTGTGTTTTCCAAAAATAATTGACACTCCTAACGAACACTTTGATTATGAGTAATGTTCAAAGGTCAGATCTATTCAAAACTATTACTTCCATAAAAACATTAATTTTGTAGAAGCAAGGCAAGTAGAACTGAGACAACTCTACCAATTAGGCATGATACAAAAGTAAGAAAGACTTGAAAGTTGAGTTGGAAAATAGTCATTTTGTGAATCCGATCATCAAATGCACATTTATGTTTGTTAAAAATCAAGAAAGCAGCAGCAAATGTTAGGTTTTTGTCACAAAAGGTTACATGACCCACTTAAAGTTTATTCCAGAAAAGATAACAGCACAGGTGTTTAATGTTTGTCTGGAGGGCATCTTACTAAAATGACACAAGTATTCTCCTGACTGCCACACTAACAAAACCATTAAATGTGAATGATTTGACTGAGTTGGAAAAGCAATCTTCCTTCAGTAAGGATATAATGTTAGGGTCAGAAAATTATTCACCTTAGCCGGAGGAAGATTAAAGATTTAACCAACAATAAAAAAATCACAGACAAGTTGGAAATCTATGGTTGCCAGTTGGGACTAATAAATGCCTATAGATTTTATTTCGACTTTGAACTGAGAGATGCTTTATTTAATTTTCCTGTGTAATATTTCCGTGTTTATACTTACATTATTGTCCCCCAGACTGAGATGTGTTAGATGAGGGGTTTTGGAAACCAGACCAGAAAGAGTATCAAGGCTTTGTAATTTGTTACGGCTCAAATCTAAACCCGTTATCTGAAAAAGAATATACAGATATACCTTCATGAAGTTTTAAATTTATATTTTCTTTTCTTTCTGTTATCTTCTCATTGTTTTAACCTCCAAGGCATTTCATTTGTCATTGGAAAACTTCAGGTGAAATCCACCCTGAGATATATTCCATTGGCAACCAACATGGGTATTAAAAAAGTAGATTGTTTGTCTTTTTGATTTGGGTTTAATTATTTCACTCATACGAAAGATGTCAACCCAACTGGCGAAAAAAAACAAACCCATCTTTGAAGCCCCCGGGGACATTTACAGGACATCAGAAACTGACTGGCCTCAGGTTGCCCCTTAGCTCTGAGAGCACCAGGGTACAGGAAACTGACTCACTACAGTCCATGACCAAAATATACCCACCACAGTGATATACATAAATTTAGATTATCTGCTTGAGTCTTTTTGCAGTTCACAGTTAAGATATAGTATGCAAATGAGCAGATTTATGACTTTGATTTTACCCAAATTATGTAAATATTTTAGGGCTGTCACAATTAACCGAAAATTCGATTAATCGCGATTGACACCTCACGGTTCGGTTAAATTGAGACGTCAGTTTGTGTATTCAACACTTGTCTGCATGCCATGTCAGGCAAACTTACGAGCGATTTTACTTTATACATGATTTTGTTTTATATTTCACCTCGAATAACGCGATTAAAACTTCATAATAAGTTCCAGTATTGTTTATTCTTGTCTATTCGTCAATAAGTACTGTCA
>JARFOD010148057.1:0-12668 GCA_031763545.1 Mopalia muscosa | reverse complement strand
GTCCTGTATTTCTGTCCGTCGTCATATAAGTGAAATACCCTTGAGTACGACGTTAAACACCAATCAAACAAACAAACTAAATAAACAAAGGCAACCCGGAACAATCTAGAACACAGTACAGAAATAGCATTCAGAGCATCAAGGCAACGAGGAGCTCTCTCTCTCCCAGCTGCCTGCATAGTGTTCAGACGTTTGTTACACTTAATATGTAACACTATAAGTTTTGAGTATTTCATCAGAGTCGAGTTTTATTGTTCAAACCTCTTATTCTGGTAATGTAGGTGTAAACAGATTGAAAACATGCAATGTTAGTCTACTGTCTCAACTGAAGGTTTACTTGTCTCAGAAATTTAAAACAATTATTTCTCACACTACCCTTCCATCCCTCTACTCTGATGTATTAATTATTGTTACAGAATAATATTTGTGACATTGTCATACAGTTTTGCTGATTGATCAAATCAAATTGCAAATTGGATTTTTTTTTTTTTTAAATAAAAATTTGATCATTCACCATTGTCATCATAACGTTACTGACGTGTCATTCTGTAGTCTGTACTATTTGCGTGACTTGCATTTTATGATCTACATGGTGTACATGACAATATTTCTCCTTCAATACGTAGGTGGTGATATGACAAAGAATGTCAATCCTGCTCAAATGGCCAAACTTAATCAACAAATGGCTAAGATGATGGATCCACGTGTGCTACAGCAAATGGGTAAGAAATTTAAATAAATAATTACTTAAAAAGTACTTTTCATCTTAAGAACTCTTGTGATCAAACAAGAGTTCTTAAGATGAAAAATGGGAGATGGGAGAAATGGTAATACCATGGCTGTTTTGTTTAAAACCAACACTGTTAAAAATGCCAGAGTATGCTGTTAATTAAGATACATTGGAGCTGTGTTATTAAATGACCTCTGAACTCCGGCTCAAATCCACTTTTGCTTCTTATAGAAACAACCTATTGTTTAAGACCAACTCACTGTCTATTCGTAGTTATAAGCATAATAGCCGAGTGGCCTAGTTGGCCGTAGTATACTGTTTGCAATTTGAATTCCGGACTTTGATGGCCAAGGGCCAGCGGCCATGGCTTACTGGAAGCTTGTGTGCTTGCTTATCCTACTCCAATGTACCATTCACTGGATCGAGTCAGTCTGTCAACCATCAGGTATATGCGGGCATTGAGGGTGTGACACAATGTGGCTCCAGCAATCGCAGGGGTGGTTTTTACTTGGTTTCCTCCTGGTTTTGCACCATAATGAGGCAAGGAAAAGTGTGAAGTGGACAATCCGTTGTCATATAAGTGAATACCCATATAATGTAACTGACGTTAAACCCAAATCAAACAAACAAACAAGCTGAAGGCCTAGGGTTCCTTGTCTGTATGTGTTACAGCCTACACATTTTATTGAAATGGGCATGTATGTGGTATGTCATTTATGCCGAAAACACTATACCTGGAAATCGAAACCACTCCCACCCCAAATTTGTGCTTATGATGCATTATTATGAAATTGTATACCCTAACGAAACTTGAGTTACACTGACTGTAACAAGAATAAATATTGCTCTTTAATATGGTGTTATTTGAGATACACTACTGTAAAAACACTTAACAGGATAACTGTATGTCATGATTTGGTAGAAATACAAATTTTGGGATCTTAGAAAACTTATTGAAAACTAGTTTTGCCAGATGACAAATTGAAGAGTTGTCTGCCTTTTCCTAATTTTAATATGAATGTAATACTGTTTACCTCATTGATGTTAAATGACCCAATGGAGGTACATTCTTGATCAAATACAACTATTGTCAGGTCAGGTATATGAGTCTGTCACTCAATGTGGTTCCAGCTATTGCAGGGGCTGTTTTAACAAGGTTTCCTCTCAGTTTTCCACTGTAATTAGTCAAGAAATTGAGTGATTGGATAATCTGTGAAATACCCTTTAAACCCCATTCAAACAATCAATGATATTTTAAACAGGTATAGAAATGTCACATTTGTTATATTTTCCAGGTGGAATGTCTGGCTTGCAGAGTATGATGAGGCAATTCCAACAAGGTGCTGGAGGAAAAATGGGTGGCAACATGTTTGGGGGTTTGGGGGATCGGTGATGACCTCTTCAACCCAATATTTGAAAACTATAGACAATTTACTATGTTTGAGGATGTGAGGGAGAATGCAGGTCTTTGGGGACATAGCATCAGCTATTAAATGATTACACTCATGTTGATGTTTGGTTAGACTCACACAGTGATAAAAATATATTGTACGTGTAATCATTGAAGTCTATGACCCTGCCCAGAATATAACCATTTATTTTTCACATGCAGCTAAGAGGTGTATTAAGTCCTTTGAAGCTTCTTTTTTAAAAGGCAAACTGGCAAAGGGCTGCTTGTTTGAAGGGTAACAATGCTGTCTTATGTGTCTTAGCACAGGAGGAAAATTGAAATACCCATAGGCATGGCGTAAAACACTGATCAATCAATCTTTTTGAAACACCAAAACAAATTGAATGATTCCTAATCGTATAGTATATCATAAATGCATATGATGAGGATATAAAATCGATTTCCAAAATTTATTTCAGTAATTTTATTATTTTTTCGTTATTCAAACGTCAGAATACATTATCATTCTATGTACCATTTCAGTAATTGGTAATCTAAAGGTTTGAGAAGACATAAAATGAAGAATGAATGTCTCTGGACTTACAGCAAATGCTATACATTTGTATATTTGAATAATTTCTATGCCATTTATATATGAAATAAGATCTATTTAAAACTGCAAAACTGGATTTCTTTCGTGTTTTATTTTAGGATATTATTTATTATCTGTAGTCATGGTATTGGAAGCCCTCGGTAAATGTTATGGGTCATAGCAGCGTCATTACAGGACTGATCTGTTAACCATGTAATAGGTGATTGAGAATGACAGCATAAATATTGATTGACCAAGGAGTTTAACTTGATAGTTTACATAAAAACTTCCTTAGTCAGTGAGGCTGTGGCCTAGTGTTTGGTGTGGACACTTAATAATCCTACTATGATGTACCGTTAACTAGATCGATCCATCTGTGGACCATCCGGTGCATGAGCTAGACCAAAGATGTGGTTCTGGAAATCACTTTGGTGACAAAATCAAAGAAAAATCTTTTTGGGTATGACGTTTTACACAATAGAACAAGCAAAAACAAATCAATTTCTTGGTCAGTAAAGTGTATTGTCCCCATTTGGGAACAACATGCAAAGATGCATTCCACGGTGATTTTACCATTTTTTGTGTGCAGTATAATGTATTTCTAAGACAGTTGTCAAATGTATACCTGAGGATAGTTTATTTGAGAAATATCAATGGACAGAGCAGGTCAATTGAGGACAGTGGTTTTGCTCTAAACAATTTGGATATAACTGGAGGATGGAAACCACCTGTGTTAGGATACAATTCCCATTAATAAGACTCAAATGGAAGAGCAGCAAATTTTATATACAAACCGTATTTAATATGAGAGAAAAAATCATAAAAATTAAAACTTTGTCTACTGATAGTAAGTATGTGTACAAATATATTTGTTACTGTTATCTGATTATTGACTAATTATTATGCATAAGATAAAGGAAAATAAAGTCGGGAATTAACGTTGATCCTGGATGTGGAAGAATCTTCGTTTAAAATACAATAATTGTCCTCGTATTGAATAGAAACTCTGATAGTCTTTCACGACAAAAATGCCGGAGACAGGAATGTTTGCGAAACTGTATGTACAACAATCTTTGAGGAATCCAATAACGACAAAAGAAAGTGTTGGTATCGATTTTCCGTCAAGAAACGTACGTACCTTCCCATTTTTATACGTGTTTCGCTAAGGGACCACTGTTTAGACAGAAACAGGAGCGTATATCACTGTTTATGATCGAATATAGATACGGGTATTATTATAGTGGATTATGTTCCATCAGATGTCTATCAAGTAGAAGTATGAAACCAGCCATTACCCAGTCTCAACGACATTGTGACCAACCCAGCGCTGATTGATGATAAAGCGCCCCTAGCGGGAGATAGGGAAATATCTAAGGACATGAATGACTGTGGAATCATGGGTATATCATGTTATCGCTGTTTCTGCCGCTTTTCAAACTTTATATTTTGCCCATAATGCATCAGTCGATTCTGAAATTCAAATTGCGCGAAAATACCGAAATCTACCATTTCTTGCGCAATGAGTCATATGGCACTATGAAAGTCCACCAAAAGTCATAATGCCGTTGGGACAGGGTAATGGCTGGTTTCATACTTCTACTTGATAGACTTCTGGTATTACCTACTGTTTTCAGTTTTAAAACAGAGTGCAGAGAAATTAATACAGTACAACACAACATGTATGATGCTTGTACGGATTAACCAACACTGGGATACCCAACACTGCTGTCATTTTCTAAACATGTATCTGTACCTGTGTAGCATGGTTCAGTTTTTCCTTCACATCAGCCAGTTCTACTTGTAGCTTCTGTAAGGCTTTGTTATGGTCATCCTTCAACATCTGAACTGTGGATTCCTGTTCAGAAATCTTCACTGATAGCTGAAACAATATACAGAGTTAAAATACAATTTTTTTACACTGTATAACCTGTTACCTATCTATGTAGATTGATATTGTTTTGTCACTAAAATATTATTAAATGAAGGCCATGAAAATTTTTTTTAGAGACTGTAATCAATATATGCTTTTGTAGGATGGGAGATGATCTTTGGGTCAAGTGCTGTGACATCACTATGAAATTACAAATACTTTGTTTGATTGGTGTTTAATGCCGTACTCAAGGGTATTGCACTTATATGACGACGGATTGTCCACTTCACACTGTACACAGCCTTATTACGGTGGAAAACCGAGAGGAAACCGCGTAAAAACCACCCCTGCGATTGCTCGAGCCACAACATGTGACTTGCTCATATACCTGATGGTTGAAAGGCGGACTCGAACCCGCGAACGGTAAATCGAAGCATGTTCAGTTCAGGAAACGCACTTGCTACCACTGAGCCACAAATACTTTGAGTTGTGCAAAAAGTAGTTAGAGAGTTTGACTCTTTGGTTTAGCGCAGTTTGTTTTTGGCTTAAACATGTTTATGTGGCTACATACCTGCAGCTTCATTTTTGAAATTTCTTCCAGCTGAATTCTTAAAGCTTCTTTCTCTGTTTCAATAGCTTGAAGTTTAACACGGTGCTCATTAACACTGGTTTCCAAAGTCTGAATAATAAAACAGAAATAATTTATTATTAATATATTTTCAAAATAAACTGAAACCAAAAATTACAATTAAAAGTTTCCTTCATTAATAACTCTGATGACAATATTTCTTTTAACCAACAATTAATTACAAATGATAACAAAAAAATTAATCAAATTTATTAATTCTTTATTTTCATTTTTTAAACTATTGTTATCATTCCAATACTTACAAAACATATAAATTGTAAAAAAAAAAAATGAACCAAAAATCAGAAACATAGGCAACAAAACAAACACCCAAACAGAGAAAATAGCAATACCATCAAAAGACAATCTCTTAGAAAATTGAATAAGATCTGAAATAAAGCCAGACATTTAAATTATCTAAAACCAAAGATGAATTGTGAACAATGATAAAATCTATACTGAATGAAGTTTTAACAGGAAAAGCTTAAACTTAATCTCTAAATATTAATTTACAAAAAAAGGACTTAATTGGTGACAAGTAGCTGTGTTATTTAAAACGAATTGGGGAATTTGGGAAATGATTTGCGTATACAATGTCCGGTATAAACATTTACAGGTGCCATATCTACACTGTTTAACGTTAAATATTTATTATTAAAGTCATTTGATTATAATTATATAATAAATAAACATTTCTCATACAAGTAATTGTGTCGGCAACAATATGCTATATTACATGTATATACGTTGTCAAACATGATTTTGAAGAACAAAAAGAAAGGAAAACTAAAACCAGAAGAAATTCAACCAAATTGACAAATACATCACAACAAGAAACACCATGGTAACAGACACACCTACAGCAATTAAAGAAATTGGTATGTATGGATAAAAATACTGTCTAAATATTCATTTGGTACATGTACAGACCTGTGCTTTGGGGAGAACGGACAGAACAGGGTTTCCCCATGGTTATGCAAACTTGATTTATGAAGACTGATTTATAGGTTTCCCAAATTGCTTGCAGTCTTTGTCTTAATTGCTCATTTAGCTACTGATTTTGACAATTTTTGTAATCCAATAATCAATGAAGGTTATATTTTCCAGCATTTTTTAAACATTTTTAAATCAGCCAACCAGGGGAAAATATAACTGTTAGGTTATCTCACAAAATTTTAGAGGACCAATTTTAAAGAATACAGCACAGGCTTGCATGTAGGTGTGTTTTTGACAGAAGAAATCCATTTGAATGAGGGATGTTTGTTCAAAAAGGTTAATGATTGTTTAAACCCTGTCTTTTCTAAGCAGTAAAAAAACAGTATTTTTCAAACATCACCACGTATTTCCAGATTTAATTATTGTGGGAGTGGTTATCTGTGCTTTAAGCACACTGTTGTTGTGTGAGGGAAATGTCTTCGAGCAGGTTTTAAAATTTTACAAAGGCAAATCAGACAGAGGGGAGGTCAGTGTTATAAGACAGTTGTTTTCATAATGCCATTGTTTTTTTACTAGAAGGTATACTGTTACATGTTGTCTTATGATATGATTTGAATTCAAGCTGTGCTTTAGTTACATGCAACACAGCTGACACTGGTATCAGGCTGAGTTCTTAGTCATAATATTACCGTAGACATTAGATCACAAATCATAGCATATAGGCCTACATGTAATAGGATGCCTTTTGATATAAAGGAGATGGACAGAAAGAAAGAGGAGCCTATATCAGCAGTTTAATAAACTGGCTTAGAACAAACTGTCCTTACAAATATGTTAGATGTGATATTTGCTGAAGTGGGGCACAAGGGTTTGTCAGAAATAAAAAGTATGGTGTCCAAACTGGTCATTTGGCTTCACTTTTTTTAATAACTGGGTATCCACTTTTGACAGTTTTCTTATCTCCTGCATGTTAAAGTTCCTTAAAATAGGGTGTCCAAATGAGGCAATTGTTCGCTTCAGGGTGTCCATTTGGAAGGGTGCCTAAGCCCTTGGAGGGACATATGGACCCTAAGGGATACAGGAGCACACAATTTGAGATTTCCAGAACCACAGGACATAGGATAAGTAATTAATTTCAATGGATCCCACGACATAAAAAGTTGCCGAAACTAGTTTTTAACTATGCTCACTGATTAGCTAATATTTATATATGCAACTCCTTTTGTTATTTATATCCACAGACAAAAGAAGATGTTTTAAACAAGAATGGCCCAAATAGGGTCACTGCAAACATGGTTTATTAATAAGCTCTTTTGGGGAGTATAAGACCTGAGATATTTGTTACATAAAAGATGTGGCTAGCTGTTTGATTGGCTGTCTGCAAAGCAGTTTTATTGGCAACCAATCAATGTCTGTAAACAGCAAATTGGCAATCCCCCAAAATGGGAACTCTTTTATCAGGCACTATAAGGAAAGGATTAGCTGATAATTATAGTACTTTTCTTCTACTGACAAAGTTCCCAATGAAGACCTGAAGGTAGATGCAGATGTTGCATTAATGCTAGACAACTGTACTTGTCAAATGTGTAGCGCTACTGACAGGCCTAGAAGCTCCACAACAGCTGACTATCTATACAGTTTATAGAAATACATAGTCTGAAATGTTAGAAGTTTTACGGTACAACAAATAAATATAGATTCAGACACAGAAAAAAAGACCCAAATATTTATGTTTATGGAAACAGCTGTAGACATAGCTACTGTATTTTAACGTGCTTCTTTGCTTGTTTGGTTGAGGTGTAATGTTATTTCAAGGGTATTTCACTTATATGAGTGACAACAGATTGTCCTTTTCACTGTGTCCCAGTTAAAAACAGTTCAAAACCTGGAGGAAACTTTGTAGAAACGAATCCCCCTGATTGCCTGTGCTACTTTGTGTAACTCAATGAAAAACCTGATTAAATCATGTGTGTTACTTTGTAGTACTTATCATCTCAAATTAATTTGCTCACATTATCTGGTAATAATTTAGTTGACCAAGACAAGACAATCAAACAGACATAACAGATGGGTTTCTTGTTGCCTCTTGTGACCAACTGCCCACTGCTGTAACAGTGTTCTCGGCACACAATTCATCAAATGGCCATTACTGAAGTAAAATACTGCAGATGTAAGCTAGATGATCCAGGTGTGTAGTCTGATAGGTAGTCTGAAACTAACAGATTTACTTTAACAATAAATGTGTAGCCTATTTAAGCAGATTTTATTTCAATTGTATGTATAGCCTTTATTTTGTCTGACAACCTCATTTGCTTCAAAATGGTATATCATAAACGGTTAGTGCAGCCATGGCATGGATTGTTGTTTTGCCAATAAAAACTGATTTTCTGTCCATATTGTGTATGTGCATATATGTGAAAGCTGTATTGATTAATAGTTGAGAAATACTGAGTAGCATACATGTACATTAATATCTTTATGCATCTTGTGGCCTGCCCGAGTTCATATCTACCATGTTGGGTGTTCGAAATTAAATATAGAAAGAGGCCAGCCTACATGGAAATGATGGTAGGTTTTCAGTGGGTATGTTTGGCATTTAACAGTAAGCTTATGATATCAGTGGACACGACTCAAAAATATAAACGCAGGGCCTAATATGGGGAACAATAACATGCACTGACCAAAATTAACCCTCTAAAAATTAACCACATGGATATTGGTTTCAGAACCGCATTGATATGGACTGTGTACAAAGAAGATTTTAAAATGTATGTATTTTTGATTGTGACTTAATGTTGCACAAAAGCTTAGCCTTTTTTCAATTTTATGATGATGGATTTTCCTTTTTTTCAATTAGCTGTACTTGGTAACTCAAAAAAACTAGGTAAAAAAAAAACACTAAATTGCAGCAGTTTTTTCTGATATAGCAAGGAGAGAGGAACAGATTATCTATAAACAGTAATACATTGTATAAGCTGAAGTTTCTCTTTATTGATTAACATATTGATTTTACATAGGCTATTGTTACTGCGGGGTTCTCTTTACAACATTGGCACAGCTGTTCAGAAGATCAGGAAATGTTTTATTATACTATTTCATACTGAAGTTGAACTAGTACTACTGTATTTATACACAACTCCTTTGTTTAAAACAGATCTCAAATTTTTACTAAGCAAACATTTACTCTTATATTTTCAACTCTGATACTGTTACGTTACTCACATTTAAATGTGAAAACATTTTCATTATTTGTTATGGTTATAGTATAGTTTGATTCCCTGAGCCTGATTCCCTGAGCCTGGCCTTACCAAAGGCTTTTTCACAAGTATGAACAAAGTGTACCAGCCCAATGGGTTTCAGGTCTGATTGGGGTCAATTGCCATGTCAATCCAAGAGGTGAACGTTTGTTTATTTGTTTAAGGTTTAAAGCCATACTTATTGTTATTTCAATGGGTAAATGAAATCCCCCATGACACCACTTGCAAGAAACAAAGAAAGACAAGACAAAGAGTCAAGACACTCATAGGGTGTAATACAAAGACATCAACAACAGATCGTCTCTCCATTGCTCCTTAGCATTGTTTGTTTGATTGGGGGTTAAACGTCGTTCTCAAGGGTATTTAACTTATCTGACGATAGATTGTCCATTTCACACAGCATCTAGCCGTATTATGGTGGAAAACCGTGAGGAAACCTCGTATAAACCACCCCTGCAATTGCTGGAGCAACAACATGTGACTCGCTCATATACCTAATGGTCGACAGGCAGACTCAATCCTGTGAACGATACATCAAAGCAGGTTCAGTTTAGTAAGAACGTACGCTACCACTAAACCACGGACATGGGCCTTCGTTATCTCTGAGACAAAGGAAAACAAGAAGCTCCTGTCAACTTCTGCAAATGGTTGAAGGAAATCACTTAAAACTGCAATAGTACCAATTCATGATTGAGGAAGCACAACTTAGTGTTTCATGGTCATCATAATAAACTCCCAGAAAACAATAAGAACTCCTTAGGATTTGTTTGTTTGTTTGATTGGTGTTTAACGTCGTACTCAAGGGTATTTCACTTATATAACGACGGATTGTCCACTTCACACTGTACAGCGCCTTATTATGGTGGAAAACCGGGAGGAAACCTCGTAAAAACCACTCCCGCGATTGCAGGAGCCACAACGTGTGACTCGCTCATATACCTGATGGTCGAAAGGTGACAAAATCTGGCAAATTTATAAAAAAAACCTGCAATAGTTTATCTAGATTTTTCTTCATATTTTCTTTAAACTAACCATGCTAGTGACTTTGTATTGAACAATGCTAACTGGATATGTCTAGAACAGTAGAAAACAGTGAACAGATTTTTACAAAATATTTGGGAGCATATTAGGCTACCAAAGAGCTCGTCTGTTCGGAACACATTCCTTTTGACAACGAAAAAGGCTAAATAATTTAATGTCTGAATAAAACTAGGAGTAATTAATATGTGTATAGTCAACTGAACTGACTTTCATTTCAGAATAATCTAGCATTTCAATGTAGAGTTATGGTGTTTACTACAAATTTATTGGAAAAGCCTTTGAAAGTAATACTCAACTTGGAATTATGGTGTTTAACAAACATTTATTTGAAAAGCTCTCTAGAGTAATTAATATATATGAAATGAGCAGAGTAATTAATAAGTGTGAAATGAGTTGAGCAGATAATATCCCTCTCCTCTCAGAGGAGGAGGCATTTGCTCAAAATTTACGGACGATCAGGATTTTTTATTTGGAGTATGGTGTTTAATTAAAATTTAATTCAAAAGCTGGTTTAAGTAATTAATATGCGTGAAATGAGCTGAGTATATGATATCCCTCTCCTCTCATGCTATCTAGACATTTGCTCAAATTTTAAAACAATCTAGCTATTTAATTTTGAGTATGGTGATTAACGCAAATTAAATTGAAATGCTTGTTAAATTAACTAAAATGCATGTAATGAGCTGAGCAGATAATATCCCTCTCATGTTTTCAGACATTTGCACAAAATCTTAATAATCACTTCTTCTCCAGTCAGGCTAACTGTGTGTAAAATTGCAAAGAAATTCCCTCAGTTTATTTAACTATAGAAGCCTTTACATGGCTGACGCCAGGGGTATGACATATGAACTTTGTTTACTTTGTACAGGCGAGCTAAAAATAATATTAAAATCAGCCAAATGGAAAAAATAGTGGCAAGGTTTAAAAGATTATTGCACAGTATTGCGCATTGACAATCGACTAAAATACACTTAAATTATAACAATATTCTTTGGAAAAGCTTTTTTTTCATTAGATTGTTAACTACATGTATAAAGTTTGTCTTGTTAGGTGAATGAAAAGACAGCTAAAAAGGACACGATCCTGGACAGCATGTGAAACTAATTGTTTTTTGTTTATTGGTTGGACTGCTGTTGGTTTAGTTTAATGTATGAAAAGATACATTATCAGTATCATAAATATCAGCCAACCAGGGGAAAATGCAAATGTTACAGGACTGATTTTGAGGTTATGCCAGAAAACATTACAGCTAGCACAGGCCTGTTAATACACTCTTGTTTGGCTATCTAAAGAGTTGAAACTATTCAAACCCACCAATTTTTATCAACTGTTTTGCACTTTTTTTTTCTCAAAATTTAATTTCATGCACTTTTGATAAGCTTTCTATCTCCAGCCAGTGCTGAAATCTTTTCCACAGTAACCTTTACATCCTTCCTATAAACTTTGTGAGATAACCTAACATATTCATTCCCCCCCCCTGGTTTACCGATTTTTAAAATATATATGAGCAAAATTGCTTTAAAATGCAATCTTTATTGATTATAGGATGACAACATTTGTTAAAATAGTTATAAAGGGTGAATGAAATCACAGCAATGTGATAAAAAAGGCTTGTTTAAAAATTTAAAAAATAAAATACTATAGTTTTTAAAAAAATACAAAAGATAGTATTTTTGTTTTTGTTCTAAAAGATACCAAAAAAATCATTCATTATAAAGGATGGTGTTTCAGATCCTTTTTTTAAAAAAGAAAATATCACAAATCTTTCATCATTTATTCAAAATAATATATATATAAATATATATATATATTTCCCCTTCATAATTATAATAATTTACTTAATTTTTTTAAAATAAACCATGTAGGCCTACATGTATTATCAAAAAAGTATAAAAGGATAACTGGAAACATGCCTTTTGTGTGACAACCGTTTTCCAACAAAAAAAATATGAAATATTCATCATTGATGATAATTTTGGTGTCCAAAGTTAGCAAATAGTCCATATTGAAACAATTGACAAAACAGAGGAAAAGTTTAAACGTTGATGTAGCACAAACTTGTTGAAAATGCGCTTTTCATAAGGTAACCAAAATTGGAAACTGACCAAGACTTCAAGGGTTATCTAAATAGGACACTGACCATACTTCAAGGTTATCTAAATTGGACCCTGAAAAATACTTCAAGGTTGTCTTTGGGAAAAATCATTTGCCACATTTACTTAGC
>JARFOD010148046.1:0-12669 GCA_031763545.1 Mopalia muscosa | reverse complement strand
AGGCCTATCTCTAATCCTAGATTAGTGGTTTAATCTGCTATTAGGGACTAATCTTGGTTTTGAGCAACCGGCCCCAGTGCATTAGGAATACTTTTAACAGCTTTGTTAAAAAACTATTTGCTATGGTAGTATAAGAAATATGTTTTATAATGCCGTTAAATCCAAGAGTTTCCTGGAATCCTGGAATTACCCATCCAACATCCATTTGTGTACCGTTTGTTTTGTCAAGTAATTAGCTGACCGTGTTACCTTAAATCATCGACTATACTTCAAAGGAAAGAGAGGCCGTGGCTAAGTGGTAGCGAGTGCGCTTCCTAAACTGAACCTGCTTCGATTCACCGTTCGTCAGATCGAGTCCGCCTGTGAGGTAACTGAGCAAGTCACATGTTGTGGCTCCGGCATTCGCGGGGGTAGTTTTAACGAGGTTTCTTCCCGGTTTTCCACTGTGTGAAGTGGACAATCTGTCGTCATATAAGTGAAATACCCTTAAGTACGACGTTAAACAACAATTAAACAAACAAACAATCAAAGGAAAGAAATGTAATAAACTTATTTAGAACACCTACACATATTTGTACAAAAAACTGGCATATCATAATCACAGGGAAGCAGTAGATGAACGTAATTTGATATCGACAGAAACGTTTACATATTGGTGTATTTTTGGTTTTCATCGTAGTGGGCGAGATCGAGCCATTTCCCATATCAAAATCATGTCTGTTATTATTGTTTATAGACAATTTCTACAGTTATAATACATTTAACTGAACGAATTAAGTACTTACGATCAAAATTAGAACAGAAAACCCGGAAAGATTCTCTCATATAATGTGGAGAGGCTAGTTGCTGTAGGATGGTCCTATCATTGTGGTGTGGACACTGGTTGTACAACCCTTCTATGCATTGTACTGTCGTGGCAAACTGTCCCTGTCTTTATTACATAGAAGGCAAAGTAAAAACAACCATTAATTAGTATAGTCACATTCTATGTATTCTAACAGCAAAAGACGCCATAGCAAAAGTGTAAAAGTGCTTTGCGTTTTTCAAAAGTTAGTGGTACTCAAGTGACAAGTACGGATTACATTTCCATATACACCGTTCTTAGCATAGGTCTGGATAAAATAAATGAAACTGTGCACACTTCCGGCATTCTTAGTGCAATCGGGTTACTCAATCAGTTGAGTTGAATATAGCATTTCGCTGTTAGCCCGAATTATTCTTGTTATGCATACTGTGTTAATTTAAACACTGAATATTATTTTTGAGTTACAGACATATTTGTAATATATAAATCACCTTTGCATTTATCTTAAGGAGTGGTAGTAATGACCCGGGTGTCGTATTCATAAAGCTACTTAAGTGCTTCTAAAAGTTAAAAAATATTTAACCGAATTCCAGCCTTTCTATTGACACTGAAAAATATTCAGATGTGAAATAATAACTTTTTGTTTGGCAAATATTACGTAAACGTATCAGTAAAGACACCGCCTGTCGACCATCAGGTATATGAGCGAGTCACATTCTGTGGCTATGGCAATCGAGGGGTGGTTTTTACGAGGTTTCAACCCGGTTTTCCACCGTAATTAGGTTAGGTGCAGTGTGAAGTGGACACTCCGTCGTCACATACGATATATACCCTTGAGCACAACGTTAAACCCAATCAAATAAACAAACATAGATATCAGTTAAGACCGCAAAAAAGCGAAAAATATAGTGATTACGTATTTAAAGTGATGACCTAAAAAGAAGCTACGTTTTTCTTATTTTAAGTAGCACTATAGAAACGGGCGAACAACGTTGTTTTGTGGTGAATGTATGCGTCGCTATGACGTTGGATCACATTTTGTTAAGATGCTATGTTATTAATCCATATCCATAGAGCAAATTCTTCAGATCAATGGATGATATTTCTTACCGGCATTGTGCCAGTAGCTGCTCAACATCCGCTCCCGCCATCACGTGTTCAGTACTTCCTGTTAAATTGGTGAAGCACGTTGAAACCTCGGTCACTAGATCGGCAGGACACACACTGACAGCGCTTTCAACCAACAGGGTCAATAACACTAAAACGAAATTAATAAACATCTGTAAACATGAAATTAGGACAAAAAAGATGGAATAGAGATTACCGGAATCTCTTATTTTGTTGGTTTGATTGGGGTGTCACTCAGATAACGTTGTGACTACTTAATAGGTGACAAAAACAATATTCTAAATCCTTCCAAGACCATTGATCTGGAAGTATGAGCTTTTTGATTTGTTGACTTGATATTACCTTATTTGTACCTAACCATCAGACGGGATTGAAATTTATATTCTTTTGGAGAAAACAGTGTTACAACAACAATATGAATGACTGTACAGTCATCCCTTTGCGTAATCTGCGTAGACATGTGTTTATAGTATTAAAGGTATTCAAGATACGTTAGTAATGAACATGTTTACGCTTTGAATATAATTGAAATTCCAATAAGACGATAAAAAATTATAAATTGAATAGCCTACACGGAATTCTTAAAATTGTTGATTGAGCCTTTAAAAGCATTTGTACCATAAATATCTCATTGAAAAATCTTTCATATAATTTAAATTTAGGGACGAACCCAGATCGGATCGGCGTTAAATACCCACAACACCATCGCTGGTGACGTTTAAATTCAGCAATATAAGAGAATATGTAGCAAGCCATCAAAATCAACTGACATATGTTTCATGTCGCATATAAAACAAAATTTAACTTGTCGACTGTTCTTTGATTGCCTTAAAAATATAGATTTCTTGAGTTGAGCGACGTGCGTGTGACATCACGTTATAAACCATTTGAGACATTCCATGTGAATCAATTAAATTTAAAAAAATATTTGATTTATGTTTGGCTTATTGTCTTTCGGGGCCCTTTAAGTTGATGCCACTCTCTGTCCATCATGTAAAGTGAGACGTCAGTTCATTTTGTAACCATCACGTACCATCTAGCTTTTTAACGCAGACTGTAAACTTGGGGATAAACCCGAACCATTCCTGTCTAAAGAGGAAGTGATGACGGTCCTCCCTTTACAATAATCCAAATGTGCATAAATTATTGAAAATGCGTTTTATAGGTCAACATAAAATTGAGCATTTAAAAATGATTAAACTTGTTAGTATCTTTCTCATTTGTTTGTTTGTTTGATTTGGGTGAACGGTATCTTTAAAATGGCAAATTGAAGTACAGCTGGTAACATCAAAGCATAGTCCCGGTGTATTTATACAGTTGTAATTCGTCTTGCTACGACCGCACAAAATACGACGAATAAAACGGGTATCACAATATGTAGACATTCAAAATGGCACAAGGTTTATGACCAAGCGGGCTGTACATACGGCATGGGGGTAAGACAGCGACGGTTTTAATCAAATGACGTCAGTTGTATTGTCACGTTTGGGGTTAGGATTAGACTTAGGGTAAGAAGTATGCTATTTGCTTCCGATGCATTAAAATATGGAACGAGCTTCCAGATAATGTTACAAGTACTTCACACAAACCTAATTAAAAAATTTCACTTCAGATTCTAGCTGTAACAAAGTAAGACAGACAAGCATGCTTATTCAATCATGTTCAGTATACATATAGGATATTTTAAGCACTGTAGATTTAAGCTCACGATGGAGCGATCCCGAATATACGATTGACTGCTAAAATTCTTAAATCCAATTATCGTTAATGTAAACCATGTCATCTTCTCTAGCCAAGAGTTTTATTCCGAGCTACTCTACATTATAATCCTTAGCATATTTTAGCTCCCACTGGAACGCTCTCGAATGTACGATTGACCACTTTAATTCTTAAATTGAAGCTGCGTTATTTTAAACCATGTTATCTTCTCTAGCCAAGAGTTTTATTCCGAGCTACTCTGCATTACAACCCTTGGTAGAATAATCGCATATAGATAAAATTACAGCTACGCCCCCGGTTTTAAAACCCTGATAACATATGTTGAATAATATACTCAAGTTTTGTTTAACTTTGTAATTGGTGTCTGCAGGGGTGGGAACATATGCAATACTCTCATTGAGCCCCGAACATATGCTTTTTTCGACAACATTTCACCATCTTTCATAATTGACTATCACAGTCATTTTACTAGCAGAATTCTCTCCTAATACATCTGATTGGTTGCGAACAAGTTCCCCCGTATTCAATCAGTCGCTTGGAAGCCCATGCAGTTTGATTAAATGCGATTAATCCGCCAAGGGTTGTGATGCAGAGTAGCTCAGAATAAAACTTTTGGCTAGCGAAGATGAAACCATGTAGACGTTTGTCTTCTGATGCAATAAGTTTTCTCATGCACTCTGCATTCAAGAAAATTCTACGAGTCCATACATTCGAGTTGAACCTCACATTTTGTCGGAATATTTTATTGGAGTTCTTTACCTGAGCACTTAAAGTCGGGACTAAACTTCCAGACTTACATCCTGCTATTCGTCTGAATTTTTACTCCCATGGAATGTCTCGAAAGATTTGTTTGTTTGTTTGTTTGATTGGTGTTTGACGTCGTACCAAAGGGTATTTCACTTATAGGACGACGGACACAAATACAGAACATCACAAACAAATCCGCTTCCTGTTACCGTTTAGCTGTGAGAACACCAGGGCATTATAAAGCAGCCTCTTTTCTCGTCGAGGGAGTATTCTGCAGGGCCATGGCCAACCCACTCCCCCACGGGGCTGTCTCGAAAGGACCAGGTAGTTCGAACGCAATGTCGTGTAGGCCGCAGTCACCTCACTGAAAAGCACATTCTTGATAAAGACCTTTCAGAACAAAAAGGTGAGGTGTGTTGCTGCGTGTAAGACATGAAACACATATTAGTTGACTGTGTGGACTTTGCCACTGTTAGTCTACAGCTTTACACAGTCATCTCTATGAAGGACTTGTATTTTTATGATTCACTGTGGATTACTCTAATAAACATAGTTTTAAACCGGATATTTACAATATTTACTGACATTTTTAAAATTTTTAACACTTTTGTATGTCCTATTCAGTTCATTTTGTTTATCTTGTTTAGATGTTTAAGGCCAACGGTGCTACTTAGTGGAGATGTCGTTTAACAATGTTCACGCCATAGCGTAGCTGAAATACCGCTGAATGTGACGTAAAACACTAATCAATCAATCAATAAATTTTCCAGGTCATTGGTGAGCGTATAGCTATAGTTGGATAAGTTCATTGGAAGTATCATGGGATGTTGCCCCTGGATTATTGCTGCAGACTAACTGTCGGTCTTTCAGACCGTTATACTGTGTCATGAACCCTGTTTAACATCAGTCCGTAATTATACCAAGTAGTGTATACGGCTGTCTATATATATTTATATTATCTGTATTACTGTTTGTCTTATTTGCCCAAGGGAAATTTCACTATTATTTCGTTCAGTGAAAATTTGTATATGTGAAGACTCGACATCGTCTCAACTATTTTATTTTTACCACTTTGTTCTCTCTACTGCCTGGTCTGTGCTTCGTGAGAGACTATCTGTCTGTGTTACCCACTTTGTACCAATGCACAGTCCACTGTAACTGTTCATACTCCCATTTCTTGTATTTTGTCGAAATCAAACACTGCAAATGTTGTACAGCAATACGTCGTGATAGATGTATAAATAAGCATGACAACAAAAAATGATTTGTTTTATATAACCTTTACCAGTAAGTATCCTTTGTATTGGCAAATATTTTGCCGTTTTTAGAAGCGTCGTTTCCTGGTTGGAATGTTGTTAAAGGTGTAGATTGAACTGGACATGTCACGACAGTGTCTTGAATATTTCTCTGTCTTCAGATTTAGTTTGGGGACTTGTGAGCGTGGACATTAAAACTTTCTTATCATGTGAAGGTGTTCGCCTAATAATGGCTAATGATTTGGTTAGCTATAATGTCATTGTTGAATCCCCTGTTTCTGTAAAGCATGCCTTGGAGCAGAAAACTGACCTCATTGATCAGGCTAAACAGAACTTAAGTACAAAGCGTTCAGTTAATAAAACTGTTTTAACAGAGTATGTCAGATAGTAAAATGTAAAATTACATCATGCAGGCCTGGTGAGTTAACACACATTTCTGACTCGATTGTTGAATACAGATAAACATATATTTTGATACACCACAAAATTCCAAAACAATTTCTAATTGTATTTCAACTGTTCAGCATTTCAATCCATAGGATAGGGTTCGGGGCTTAGCGGTTATCAAGTGCGCTTACTAAAGCCTACTTCGATGTACCGCCCACAAGGTCAAGTCCGTCTGTCGACCCTCAGGTATACAAGTGAGACAAGTTGGGAAAAATGGCCAGTGGTGAGAAACGGAGGAATACCCATATGACAAACTTTGACGGCAGCAAGGACATCTTTGTTTAGTTTTACAAGTTTGACACCGCAGTAAGCCGGCGGATATGGTAAAGATTTCTGGTGAGTTTCAATTCAGTTGATTTGTTGTTATTTGTCGATTGTCTAAATTACTACGAAAGCTGGTTTCTCATCTTTCCTTTCATATCAGGTAATGAAGAAGCTGGCGACTGGTATGTTCCCGGGAACCGATGTTTAGGCCTACTTGCTGTGATCCCAATAGAGTAAATTCGTTATCCTTTTATAAGGTAAATATGCCTAAAAATGGAAGTTACATGACCTTTTAAAATTTCAAGTCTACAGTCAGGGTGAAAGATAGAAAAAATTGAGTTAGCATCAAATACTTCAGTCGTATTTTCGTATCTTTAATAAGGCATAATGGGAGATTTCGAGTCTCGTTTAGTTGATAAAATGTATCTGGAATTTCAGTATATGAAATAATATTGGACATTGCTACTTGAGCCCATGATAGCCGGTGAGTGACAAAACTTGAAATTACACAGGCATGAGCACTTTAACTCTATATCTTTAAATAAGCAATATTGTATGAAAGACTATACCGAACTGTGCATCTACGTGAAAGAATATTGTGACTACTAATAAGGAGTTTAACATAGTGAAGTATAGTAACAACTTATGCTTCGGTTTAGTGATGAAACCATAATCACTCCCCCATCATCACTCCTGGTGATGGTTTGATCAATAAACCGAAATGTTGAGTCAAAATTAATTCATTCTCTTTCTTCGGAGTTGTTGCTATATTCGACTAAGTGAAAGACTGTCCGACTGACCGTGTTATCGATCCAGCGAGTAAGAAGTTAGGATTTAGAGAGTATATAATTGCGTCCTTTTGACAAGTGTGTCGTTATAGGCTGGTTTGTCTACACGAATTGATCATTCAACCTTTATTCTACAGTGCTGGTTCAATCAAACAATATTCTATCCATGTATACAAAATAGCCTTAGTTGGTTTTTAGGTACGGCGAGGCTGAGACGTTTTCAAACACTATTTGAAAAGCGCTTGGTCGTTTCTGCTTTACTAAAATAGTGTCAAAATGTGAAGTGTCTAAAATGAGCATATATAGATTGGCTATTCTTTCAATCTGCATTTTATATATCATCCGGTGATAATCATATTTTAATACTTCTATTGTTTTGTGAGATATTCAGATCAATAGACATTTACTGGAACTGGGACTACTTTTAACAAGAACAAACATAGCGGGGAGTCTAATGTGTTGTGTAATCCCATTCAACTCCAATACGTTTTAGCTGCCTTCGTGACTTCATATTTGTGGTTAAAATTACTAATTGTCTGTTTCGCTATCACAATCATTGTATGTTTACATTTTTAAAAAGGATACAATATGTTGTATGGCAAGCGGTTTTATCACTTTTGACTTTATTCTAGATATGTCGAATTAGTTCTGCTTTGAATTTACTTATGTACAATTCTTTTTCACATATGTCAAATTCACTTATGTGAAAAACAATTTCACAAATGTAAATTAAAAATTTATTTTACATACGAAGAGTACATTACAACATGGGGGAAGGTGGGGTAAGATGAACAAGGGGGGCAATATGAACATTGTATATTTCTGATGTCATAGCTGTCTGTTTGAACATGTGATGCTATCTAAACGAGCGCCCTTTTATGCTGTATTGTGGTTGATCTCGGTTTTCAATGAATGACTACAAAGTTCCATCAAAAAACTCTGTTTGAAGCACTTAAAGTGAATTTTATGTTTTCAGGTTTGCGCTTTTATACATTCAAATATACTATGTGCCAATCTTACTTCATACTTTTATTGTGTAGACTAGATTGTCATTTACCCAGTGTTTGAGTTTGTTGCCATGCATATTATTTTTTCTACTTGATACTCACACCAAGTCTGTGAATATGGGGTAAGATGAAACACTTAAGGTGGGGTAAGATGAAACAATTTTTGGGTGTATCAACTTACCCCATTCTTTTTATCCCCTCTAACTGATTACAGTTACATTACAGAAAACAATGCCTATAGAACCTACTAACAGAAAACAGAAAGGGGCCCAAACCCGCTTGATGTAAATCGGAATTGAAATAACCCTCATTTAATATTTCTGCTCAAATCAAACAGTTAATGATATGACGTTGGTCTCTGGCTCTAAGGCATTATGTTAAGGCTTATACCCATCAATAATTATTGTTCTGATTTCTTTCCAATACGAAGGTTTTGGGTTATGACGTTACCTCAACAGAGTGACGTCCCTTTGTGAAATGACGTTGCCACTTTATGTCACGGGAGGGCAGGCTGCCTATGCTTTAACATTGCGGGATGTTGATTTTCAGGAAATTGTAACTTTTGCAAAGAATTATATTTTAAGCCACTGAGAAAGGAAATTCATATGGTTTCATAAACGTTAACCCGTTAATTTCCAATATTCCCTATACCGCCCAAGTTAAAAATCGTGGATTGGCCCTCCCTTGCCGTAAACAGATAACGTTACTTGACAAAGGGACGTCACTCTGTTGTCGTAACGTCATAACTGAAAACCCCCGTATTGAGAAACCTTTCAATCGTTGATGGTGGTGTTAGTGTCGATCTTTACAGTAAGAATACACGGTCGTTATTTAAGCCCACAAACAACATATATTTCACCTTTACTTTGTTGTCTTCTATTATGAACTGACACGGTATAAAACGGTTCAAGGCGACATAATACCACGGTATTCAAGTTTACACACTCACTTATTCAAATAAAATTTGTTGCGTAACTTCAGTATTTTTGTTCATTGTTTAGCCGTCATTACTAAGTGGCTTCAATGCAAAGCCACGAATAGCTGATATTATTACGCCCATGGCTGTGTTGGAATTTTGCAGCCCACTTGAGCCTATTTATCACCTGTGCAAAAAAATGTCAAAAATCATCTATGAAAGATAAACTTTTATTTAACATATTTACAAAACAGTTCCACTTATCAAAAAACTGAGGAATGATTTCTCTTAACACAAAAGACCGTACCCAACCTTCGTTTGTGCTAGTCTCGTCGTGTGTAAGGCGGTTCAAGGCGATATAATACCACGGTATTCAAGTGTACCTCACTTATTCAAATAAAATGTGTTGCGTAACTTCAGTATTTTTGTTCATTGTTTAGCCGTCATTTACTTAAAGTGGCTTCAATGCATAGCCACGAATAGCTTATATAATTAAGCCCATGGCTGTGTTGGAATTTTGCAGCTCACTTGAGCCTATTTATCTAAGAAATACTGGAAAGTCTTTTCAGAATTCAATCTAGAGTTTCAGGGATATTCCCCTTTTCCTACCTGGTGGGCCCATGGCTATGGTTAGCGAGTGCGCTTCCTGAGCTTACTTCGACGTACCGTTAACAGGATCGACCGAGCCCGCCTGTCGACCCTCTGGTATACGAATGAATCAAGATGGGGTGATTTTTAAGAGGTTTCCTCCCGGTTTTCCGCCATAATAAGGCATGTAACAGTGTGAAGTGGACAATCCGTCGTCATTATAGTGAAATACCCTTGAGTACGACGTTAAACCCTAATCAATCAAACAAAAACAAAAAAATTCCTACCTGCTGATCAACAAAAAGTTAATATATTGATGCAATTACCGCCATAGAGCTGTTGGCATGTACACTCCCATGCCTTGGTTCATCTTACCCCACACTGTGTATCATCCTGCCCCACTAAAAGGGTAACCTGATACAGTTGACATGGTGTTTTGAATCTTCATAAAATCACTATTGCTTTTATTTTTAAGAGTTGATTTTGAGTTCATTAATACTACGATGTTTCAGGGCCAGAACAGTAATATTACAACTTGTCAGCCATAATATATATGAGAGCTGCCGGCTGAAATGCAAATTGTCTCATCTTGTAAAATTCTTTTCAACGTATGTGGAATTCTTTTTCACATAAGAAAAATAAAAAACAAAAACTTAACTATTTCACATATCCAAAAAAAATTCAAAATTAATCTATGAAAGATTAACTTTTATTTTACATATTTACAAAACAGTTCCACTTATCAAAAAACTGAGGAATGATTTCTCTTCGCACAAAAGACCGTACCCAACCTTCGTTTGTGCTAGTCTCGTCGTGTGTAGACTTCGAAGACGAATGTAAAGACGATAGGAATATACTCTACTTGCTATGCAAATTTACCCTCAGCAGGACACAGTCCCATGTCGAGAGAGTTGATCAGGAAATAGCCTCCTTGAGATTACAACAACAGGTAAACAAAATGCGGACAATGACTTATGTTATATATAGGTCATTCAGTGCATACTGCCAAAAATCGAACACTCGCATATACTTATGGTCAACAAGTCAACGGCTTAATCACAAAACCATACCTACTTTTATGAAAATTGCCAATTACGGTGACAAATAGTGAATATTATATTAATAGGCGACGGGTTTATTCTTATTCAGTAATTTTGTTTTAGGCTACATCATTTTATTTTACATCAATTGTATGCCTATAAAACAAATGTAGGTTCTCTGATTTATTCTTCGCCAGAAAATAACAAATGCTTTGCGAAACGCAAATGGGTGGATGTGATTGCCGCTAATACAGGCTGTGAGTCTGTAAGTGAAAAAGATTTCATATATGTGGAATTAAGGGACATTTTTCATATGTCGAATTCTTTTTCGCAAATGTTGAATTATTTTCCATATAAGTGAAATTCTTTTCAATTTTTCGCATAATTGGCGTTGAGAAATTTATTTCGTCAAAATTCTTCCGAAAGTCAATTTATTACAGAAAGGGTCCTTCGGCGTGGCTTAGTGGATAGCCTGATTACTTACCAATAAATCTTACTACAATTTACTAACGAGGTTGAATTTTCTCTACGTTTTCCATCATAATTAGGAAAGGAATAGTGTAAATTGGACAATCCATTGTTATAAAAACAGCGTTAAGCCCCAATCAAACAAAGCAACAATTTTAATACAAAGTGAACTGATCGGTAACTTCGAAATTCGTCCGATTTGTTTCTCCTACGTTTGAGTATGATTTTTGGTGTATGGCAGGATTGATTAAAAAAGCAGGTGGCCAGGTACTAATGGCCTTGTTGTATAAATATTACCCTTCAATATACACCATGCATAAGTGATTCTATTTATTCAGCCTTCTCGTTAGACCCCCAAGCAGAATCACGCCTGTTGATTTAAAAGTCAATTGCTAATATAACGCTGTTCGAAAACCGTTTCATTCGAAATTGTTCCGTAAAAGGAATCGATTTACATTGGCAACGTCTGTAACCATAGAACTAGCGGAGAACTATTAGCCGTCTTGCTAAATGACTGGTTTTTCGCCTAGAAGAGATTTTTCTGGTGTTTGATGTTAAAGGTCATATACGTTTGTTTTAGCGATTATCTGGACTAAATCGATAAGCCTGATACACTACAGGGCCTGACCAGTTTATTATAAAACACACACTCAGGAAGTCATAAACACATTTACCCATCAACCGGAAACGGTTTCACCCGAACCTTAACAAATAAAGTGTTTTTGTACAGTTTCGGTGACTAATGTCAGCCTTTATGGATGACTCGAAGGCCATTCGTTTCTGAAATGTTATGGGCAAAAGCTTAGATGTGTGTTGTTTTTGTTCATGGGATCTAAATACTTTAATGGCCTTACGTACGATTCTAGATAGTTTTAAGTTTATGCCCACGAATTGGGATGTGTCCATCAAAACAGATACGCGGGAATAGACCGGCGCGAATATCCTCGAAAATACTATTGGTTGTTTTTTGATAGGTCATAAATAATTGCTCAAGAGTTAATAAAACAAACGGAACCAAATTTCAACCCCAATTAACAGATGTGTGGGGATATGGCTTTCCCTTATTAAAACTCACCAGTGAATCACAAGAGATGCAATCAAACGATGATGGATGGACTGATGAATCCCTTGTAAATCCTAACAAGCAATCATCTGTTAATTATACTGCACACCATCAAACATCGGATGCCTTAGTACTAGCACAACAACGAGTGTATTCGTAAGGAATCCAAATCCACAAGCTTTTGTATATTACCAAGAAATAAATTGTTGCGACAGACTTATTTTCGTTTTGGCTAGTTATTACTAGGAATCTAGGCCAGTTTTCTTTTGTTTTGTCATTTATTTTTATATTAATTACTTTTCTTTTTTTGATAGGGTTTGGAGGGGTGCCATAATAAGTCGTAAAAATTTCACCATCCATGTCCCCCACCCTCCACGGAGTGCCAACAAGGGCGAGACCCCCCCTGCGGTAACCAGCAGGGGAAGGTAACGAG
>JARFOD010148035.1:0-12671 GCA_031763545.1 Mopalia muscosa | reverse complement strand
TTGAGCACTAGTGTATCCATCCCTCTACACTACTCTTTGTAGTGGCTAGCTTCTTATACTAGATCTATCTTGTTTTAGTGAGCACAAGTGTATCTACTCCGCTACATTACGTTTACGGTGTAGTAGATATCTCCGTACACTAACGTATATCTGTCCTTTGTTATTGAGCACTGAAGAGTATCTATCCGCGACACTACGTTTTCTGGACAGCATTTATCTTCCTAAACTAAAATATTTCTGTCTTGTTTGAATTTGTTACAGAGCATCTTGCCCGCTACTATAGTATGTCTTTGTTTTCAAATTAGTTAAACACGCTACAACACGTTACTGTTCATCTGTCTCGGTACCCTATATTAACATTTCGTCTAACCATCTAAACTACATCGCTTATTCATCTTTATCACTGCAGTAAGTTAACAATTGGTCTATGCAGCAGGTCTATGTTTCAAATGTACCGGTAGCTATCTTTCTTCTATTTTCAAGGTATATGTCACACAATGTGACTCCGACAATTGCAGAGTGGTCTTTACGAGGTTTCATCCCGGTTTCCCATCATACTGATGCAAGGAATAGTTTGAAATGGACAATCTCTCGCCATATATAATTTAGTGCAGCACACCTGAGCATGATGTCGACCCCCCAATGAAGCAAACAATCAATTTTCAGGCAAATTTTATTTTTGCACAAAAGGTAATTCAGACTGATAAAATTAACTTCAGTACATTTCTACTTGTGCAACTGGGGTGGATTCTGACGTTGATCCATTCTCTTTCGGTGCACAGGTCAGATTCGTGTCATCGCTTTTTACTGAATAAAATTGAATAAGCGCATACGTAATTACAAACTCTTGATATTGGATAATTCTTAGTCTAGACATTGATATCATTATAATCAAAATGAACACGTGCACATCTCAATGGCGTAATTAAACATTCGTTGAGTTAGCTTCAAGATTGTACAGATTTCATTCCGTACCTCTTAAGCCTAACTGCATGAAACTATATATCCTACATTTTGCACAGTTCAATAAAATACATCCGGAGAGTAAAAAGTAACACCAAAAACATGTATTTGTATAAGGAGGTGTAAAGAAAACCAATATCTAGTAGAATAGGTACGGACAATAAATTCACTATAGAAACATGTATATTTTAAAAGTTTAGCTTATATAAGACATGGTAAGACATTGTATTTAAAGCCGTTGTAGTTATTTTGCATTAAGACATATACACAAGGCACAAACATGTATTTTCTGTCAATATTAAACATTTTGAAATTTTTCCCAAAAAAACATCCGGCTTTTCCAGATAAAGTTTTGAGGTAATATTAAGTTTTTCCCATCGTGTTCATACCGGTCCCGTTTAAACATCTTGTCAAACGCTTTATTGTGGGTTCAGGATCGATTTCAAGAGTTCATTTATTTCGAAAAATGATTGAAAATCCTCAAATAAAGTTCGTAAAAAAAAGAAGATCGTACATTCATCAGTTCAGAAAAACAAGTGCCATTAATTGTTGTGATCACAACCCCATTCTGAGGGTTTCAAGTTAAACCTTAAATCCATGGTCGGTTTTATTTGCCAGCTTTTACAATACCATGTGTCATACTTTAATTTTGGCCATGTAAATATAAGTTTGTTATAGATAATGGGTAATTTTACATAGATGTACTATTTATACACGCCGCAATATATTTTTCGTTCTAACAGTATTTTTTTGTTTGTTTAGCATACTGTAATACACGCAATTAACACACGGCTGAATATTCGCACTTGTAACATTATATCCAGTTTACTAGGTCAATTTCTCTATACGTTTTTAAATTTCACTTGGTTTGTTTGCTTCCATGGTTCCGACGTTACGTTGTACTTCAGGTCATTACACTGACATGCCGATACCTGCCAGACCAGTAAAGGCGAAGAAATAGGCTCCCAATGCAACAGACAACAAACAATGGCAAAACAGTAAAATCACAAAATGCAATTAAAAATAAATTAAAAACAACAACATTGCCTGACTTCGTGTTGCCTTATATCGCGGGATATATACACCAGGTGCCGATTGCCGGAAGCGCTATTAAGTTTAATCCGCTATTACATAAAATCACGCCATGTTGAAGGTCTATCCCTGAACTAATGATTTAAACTGATGTTAGCGACTAACACTGTTTCGAGCAACTGGGCCCAGGGCAACACAAACTCTTTCCATCTACTCGCCCATTTCAGTTGACGCTGAGCTGAACAATTTTCTGCGAATAGCAACGCGGCATACCAATAAGGACACTACCACGGGCGCATCATCAACACCCATTCGAGGCAAGAAGAAGTTCAGGGGCCGGTTGCTCAAAGCACTTTTAAATTTAATCCTCTATTAGATGACGTCACGCAATGTTGTAGGTCTGTCTCTAACCTCGTATTAGCGATTTAATCTGGTGTTAGCGACTAATACTCTTTGGAGCAACTAACCCCTGTTAAATAATATTTTGATTTAGCACCCTTTAACGCCATGAAATGAAACAATAAAATCTCTGATTAAAATCGATATTATATTGAATCTTCGTTGTTGAAAATGGATATACTGATTTTGTTTTAGTTACAGGTTAGTTTTCATTGCATTTGAATTTATTGGACATGAAGTTTTCAGCAAAAGGAGTTTTTAATAGAATTCCAATTGATCGATACTGAACTTTTTATTAAATTTAAAACTTTTTAACATGAACTTTTCAGCACAAGGTTAGATTTTAATTGAATTTGAAAAAAAAACAATGTAACTTATATCAATATATTTAAGAAATGTAAGGATTCACAAAAAAAAACCTTGTGTGTAAAACATTGGAATCTAAGCTACGTTTCTCAGAAGCGATTCTCTGACTGTAGTGTTTTTTTTATTTTTTTTTATGGCGGTCACCCTGTAACTTAGACAAGAGAATCCTCCAAGAAAATAACTGAATTAAAATAAAATACAATTCAAGTTAATTTAACAGTAAAATCAACAAACAAGGCAGCGGAGTAAATTTAAATTTTTCTATGAATTTATTGGAGATTTTCGGGGTTGTCGACTTTAACCCAATGTATTGATAAATCTGTTAAACAGAATTTGATGACGTCATATCACAATACGAATAACAAAATGATATTTACAATAACACAAATGCACATAGCCTATAACACAAGAGATATTGGATATAGCGAAAACAAAAATAAATGTACGAGTCATTACAAAATAAAATGTCACCTTTATGCTTATTACGGTATATTACCACTAAATTAAATACACTCTGGTAGTTTTAACGTCTTTGTATTCATCAGTATTGGTCACATGATTAAAAAGTAATAACTCGTACATTTTAAACTGCTTAATATACTCGGCTCGTCAATATTAAATAACACATCCGATTGATCTTCCATTCAAGTTACTTTTGCAAGAAATGCTGACTCGCAGATACATACTACATACACATGCATACAGTTTATAACGTACAAAAAATGAAACTTCATTACAATCACACTGTATTATCAATTGTATCATTCAACATTCACAATTACAATCAAATCTACACACCCGCATAGACTCGCACTAATAGACAGAATCGGCCATGCATAAATTGCACAAAGCATGAACTCAATAATTCTAACATTTTTAAATTATGCACTACGCAGTATAAAAATAATGCACAGTAAAATATATGCACGAAATGACACTTTGGAGTACCCTGTTATTGATAATGCATTACTAAAATGCGCACTTTCTTTCACGTTTATAAGGAAACAAAATCACTCATAATAATTTTACATATTAAAGAAAACAAAAACGTTTAACATGTTACAAAAACAAAACATCAAAAATTTGTTCAATCTAGGCCAGCGAGATACGCTTCCCAACAACAACAACATTAACGACAATAAGTTAACATGCCTATGGCAATTTTTACAGTTTGCCTTTTAAAGGATATAATAAAAACATTGCATAGATTGATAAACAATTTTTGGTCTACAACTTTCAGTGATTCTGCATTATATTAATTTAAATACTTGTATTAATGAATTTAGTTATCTTTTCCTTCCTTTGTGACAAAAGTATTTCTTCAGATAACGAAATCGGGATATCTCATGGAGTTAAAAAGATGTGTTCGCAGTATCATGATATTTGCAAGCTGGATAATTTCATTATTGTTTTGTCTTCAGTTTAATATATTATCAGCTATACGATGAATTTTCTTCCCGAAATAATAAAGTTTGAGACCAGCACTCAATAGAAGAGACCTGTATGTAGAAAATTCAAGAGAGTTGAATTCTGAGGAATACTATGCACTTTGAATTTTAAAAAAACACATTCAAGATTAGAGTATAAAAAATACTTCATTGTCGGAGGGGAAAAATTGTTTGTGAGAAACTGAATACCTTTAGATAACATTTTAATTGTTAAATAAATTTGTAAGCATGTATAACAATTTGTAGTATTTTTCGAAAGTTCGAAATTATTAACAAAATATTTTCAGTTTTGGTTAACATGCTTTTGACTCAATGTTATAT
This sequence comes from Mopalia muscosa, assembly GCA_031763545.1. NCBI lineage: Eukaryota > Metazoa > Mollusca > Polyplacophora > Chitonida > Mopaliidae > Mopalia > Mopalia muscosa. Next base: position 8,142 of record JARFOD010148035.1, on the reverse strand, counting down.
AAATGACATTGTAAAATTTATATGCAGTTGGAATGATTTTGCAAGGTCTCAAAAGATGAGAAAATCTCGCGAGACTTATATTAAGACAGTCAAAATGCGTAGTGAAAGCACATACAAATACTTCATAGAGTATTCAATATCTTTGTACAAATTTTAAATTAAATATAAATTCTTATATACACATACCTAAATAATAAAATCTAAAGTTCATCAAATGCTATCTGCCTCCGTGTTGGAGCCGACATCGTTGAATTTTGTCATAAACTTTACCCAATCTTTCATTGAGTATTTTCACATTATTGTCTGGGAAATTTGGCAACTGTTCGTGATAAATTTCGTTGTTAACTAAAGATTTTTGAAGTTCATCCCCAATATTGTCATTAAAGAATAAATTCTCTACACTTTTCACAGTAGAGTCTCTAAATACGCACACAGACTCTAACAAAGTCTCATGATATGGTGCGTATTTATCTAAAAGTCTGTAACCATGAAGAAGGCCAGACTCGTTGTCAAGGAAAACTAGTCTACCGGAAGTTCTATCTTTTTCTAAATTATGAGCTGGACTCGACATCATCTGGGAGTTCCATTGTTGGTTGAACATATTATTAACAATTCTGTCCAAATTTGCTGTCAGATAATCGAAAACTATTAAATCCGACCATTGCACAAGTTCACATAATTCTGAAAGACTTTTGTTGAGCAGATTATCGTCCTCTGGAATAAGCTTTCTATTTTCCTCTTGGAATTCTTTGGGAATGTACGCGGGCTCTAAATTATCCAGCCAGCGTGTGAGAACCACAAGTTTTTCGTCGACCCATTGCGACATTGAAATTTCCTGGTTGACCCGTTCCCATTTTGGCTCGACACTTTTCACCAGTGCCATGACAGTTGGGGGAACGTTCGTGATGCCCAGAATTTTGGCCAAGTGATATGAATAAATTTCACCTTGAATCTGATCAGTGTTAGGTCGATATCTGGCACATGCTTTTGACGAGTCTTCGAAAGTTAACAGCCGATTCTGCATGCGTCCGCAACCCTCAGTTAAATGCACAACTTTACCGTCGAAAACTTCCTTCCTCCAAGCTGAAACCATATCTGCGCTAAATCCCGAAGGGCATAACTTCTCCAATTTTCCGGACCATTGAATCCCTTGAATTATATCCGACAACTTGTTGAATTTGTGCTTCAAATCAAAAGTATTTCCAATTGGAGGCGAAATTCTATCTGTTTTAACGTTCTTGTAATGCAGATTACTATCCTGGGGGTTGTTTGGGTTATTTCCCGGATTTGCATTCAAATTTACCATGACGCCATTCCGTACATGGGGTCGGCTGTCACTTGAACCTGTATCTCGCAACACATTTTGCCCGTGGGGAAATTCTTGTTGACTTTGCGTTGGTCCGTCTAGTTCACTGTAACCCTCATTTGATTGAAGCTTAGGGCGATTTACCTGCCCAATGTCATTACTATTCTGAAGGCCCCTGTATTGACTTTGTTGGCTTAAGCCTCGGTCTCTATTGAGGTCGGCTCTATTGTCAATGTTGGAGATTATGCCAGTATTAAAGGATAAAGTGGGTACTGTTTCCTCTACTTTTAAGCCTAAACCTTTTCTTCTGTTGTTCTGAGAATAATCGAACTGCGGGTCTCTGGCGATAGAATCCAATAGGTAGTTGTCGGTTAATCCCCCTGCATTGAGCTGTCCTACACTTCTGGCCTGACGATCATGACCCAGGCTAGCTGCCCGGCCCGGTCCAGCCACAACAGGCAGGCGGACCAATAACCCAACTAACATCCCAAATGTGAACGCAACACCCGTCATCAGGCATATAGATGTCTTCATTATCCCCCGACATGAAAATAAAGTAAAATCCCTGGCTGCCATTAAAATATCCACAGAGAACGGGGAAACAGTTGTTAAATAACTCTCCTTCGAAACACAAAACGTATCATAAGAGGGCTGCGAAAATTTCTCAGTAAACACAAACAAACACAGGTTAATCGACGAACTCTTCCCGGTTGTGAAGTTAACCTTATAGTCTGATGTATACAAACAGTGTCACTCAAATCCCAAGGGCTAGCTTGTTGTACGTCCTTGTTTAGCGGGGTTGTTAATAGTTCGAGGGTTGAGCTCTTATTGATGACAACACACTCGCCTTGGCTTGATTTATACAGTAGCAGATCTTCGGATCAGATAATGGTCATAACAATCATTAGCACCTTGTTTACAACACTTTAACTTGTTCCTGGCTTTTGATAGGTCCACGGTCATATAATTTGGTGACCGCCGACTGCGCTGGGAGCTCACGCCGTGGACTCCCTCGACCTTCACTGAGAACCCGGCCGATTTGTTCGGCTGTCACTCGGCTTGTCACACCTTAAACCAGGTGAAAATTGTTCCCTTTCATTGTTCAACCGCTGTCCGAGTCGTTCTTGCCCAGCGGCTACCTTAAAACGATTCACTGGACCGAACAATAGACTTCGATACCCCGCTGGCTGGGTTAGGTCACTCTCTTCGTCAAGCTACCTCAGCTCTCCGCTTGGCTCACTGAATAGGCAGGCCTACCTTTGACTGGCGTACTGGCCTTCCTAGACAAGCCGAATGATCAGCGTTCACTCAGTGGGCTTGTGAATTCCGCTCACTGCAATTAATAAAAAATATATCCGTGTTAAAGACAGTCCTGCGTGGGATAAATCTAACGGTGTCATCTTCATTATACACGCTAAGCGGAAACAGTGAGTTTTACCCGCATACACATAGAGTTTCTGACATCCTCACTGATCTACGTAAATTAGCAACTGAGTTAAGTCTAGGCCTTTAGAATCGCTTCACCTTTGTGCTAAATGCGCAGGCGCTCGGAACACAGCGAATGATTAGACATTCTAAGATTTTGTCCCGCCCCATAATCGTGCTGTATCTTTTGACATTCGCGAATGTAAACGTACATAAAAACTTCATTAAAGGGGTCTAAGGGGATACAAAACGCTGACATACTACGCTAGATCGAGATAATTATATTTTTTAATGTTTTGAAAATTTCAGGGGTCTTGAACTCAATGTAATAGTTTTGCGGAATGTCGCATCTCTAAGGCCGTGGTCTCTCATCGAATGAAAATGGGAAAATTACAGCGCTGTTGAATATCAGTCAGCCTTGGACAATTGCTTGACAGGTCTTTTGTGCGACCAGGCGAACATTCGAACAATGTGCATTGAATCTACCCGTCTACCACTCATAGAACTTCATTAATAATTGTGACACTGTGGGGACATTAATTTCGTCTTAATCTCATAACCCGTGTCTATAGTCAGGTGATATTGTTGGGAGAATGTGACGAGGTTATAAATTTATAACCAAAACTTAAACGCCGAAGCTAACTTTGCCATTTCGTTTTCATATACATAATACTGCGATGTGTTCTTTGGCAGGAATAACGCCACAAAACAATCGGCCAGCGAACTGATCACTACAAGAACTAAATGGAATTTATAACCACATAATCCACGTCTTTATCAGTTAAAATAAGGAACACGACTGTTCGTATTTAATATAAAAATATTTAAGCCGAATTAATATTTGGATTTAATAACGGGTAAGTCAAGGTGGAATACTTTGGCCCGAATTATTTGTTTGATTTTCATTTGTCCTGTGAAAATTTTATCTTAATACTTGATTTGTTGAAATTGATCTTAAGATATATGCCATTCGATCAGTTTTAAGAAAAATAACACACATTGTTTGATATTAAAATTATTTTTACATCATATTTAATTTGCGATAGAAATTTACTTTTTTTTTACAGTGTTCAATTGAAACGCTTATTGATTTCTGTACCACATGTTTGTTAATTGGCGATAAAGAATAGATAACAATCGAAGCATCTAATTATTGGATTTAATAGCATTGGAAATTTCACTGAATTTGGTACTAAACTTGTTATCCTAAAATGAGCATACGCCATTGATGTGATACAGAGAAACGGCGTATCATATGTAATATGTTGGGCAAAGCTTAGCATTTTTTTGAGATTTTTACCAAACGTTTGAACATCGTGTCCACAATAGTCATACCATTGACAGAACATATACAAATAGCAAAAAATAAAAAATAAAAATAGTAAAGGTACAATAAAAAAATCTTAAATACCTAGACATTTGCTTTAACTTAAAATTGGCTATCAGTACAACTGTGACACGATCTCAGTGTCTCTAACACCTCAGATTTTAAAGAAATCAAGCCAATATTATTTTGTTTTTTCTCACAGTTCATCTTTGCAGATGTTGCATGGAGGTGTCAACCAACGTATGAACTACCGTGGGATAGTTTTGCCGTTACCTTCTGTTTAGCAAACTGGTTACCCTCAAAGTCTTCACTTTTTTTCCCACACGTAACTATAGTGGTCATGTAACGTGGTCCTACTGTATTCGCCAATTGGCCAACAATAGAAGTGCCTAAGACCACATAGGAATAAACAAACAGTTTTCTTTATCGTAGCACGCTTGGACAAGAATAACTTGATCACAAAAGTCGGTTTAACTTTTGAACAGCTCGTTTTGGAAAACAAAAAGCGGCTTTCTTCTAAAGAGTGGACACGTTTGTTTAAGTGGTCAGTGGCTATATTGACAGAAATTCATTGGCACAAAATAAATATTCAACAAAGGAACCGTAGGCACAAAGTACTTAACTAAACCAATATATTGCGTAACAAAGAGACAGCTTAGACTTTATTGTCCGAGGTGCCAGTCCAGCTATGCTATACTTAACATGGTGGTTTTAAAAGACTTCGCTAAAAACAACATTGGGCGAATCAGTGCCTTGCATCTCCTTGCAGTGCACGGTAAAGTTGTTTCAAGGGATAAACTAACATAGTCTGAAATAATCATTAAAGAACAATTTTCCGGATTTCTATTCAATTGCGTAGCTGATCACGATCGGATTAGCTCCAATCGGATTAGCTTTAGCGGATTAACCCCACCATACGAATTACTTATTGAATGCTAATCAGTGGTCAGATTAATCCTTTAAGGCTAACCCCAGAACTCAGTTCAGCTTTCCACAACTACCACGCGTATCAACGTTTGACACGCGATTATTACAAATTATTAAAGGAAAAAGAAAATTATGAACTAAATGTTTAACCTTTGATTATTAATCAACCTGACACCGATCACCTGTTTTTTGCCGAAACAGTCTTTGGAATAAAGTGGAGTCAGATTCCTGCGAAACCTGATTGAATTTTAAGGCGCTTAAACGCAAAAAAATGTTTTATAATATTATTTAAACTGTTGATATCTTTATGTCAATAGCCTGAAAGCATTTCGTAAAGAGGATAAAAGCGTGAATTTTACCTAGATGTTTGTCTCAGAACACACACCAGACATATATATACCTATGCCAAATTGTATTCTTTGCTAATACAGTAGACAACGTACTACAGTTCCGAAAAGAATTGCTTTCGTACTGTTATATACCTGGTGTTCAAGGGAACACAACGTTTGACAAAACATTAACAACACTCTTAGACACAATGGTTCTTTGCGGGTTCTTTAGAAAAGATGGAACCATCTATATGAAACCATAATTTCACAAATCGGTTCTTTGGAAAAGATGGTAAATCTATATGGAACCATTACGACAAATACTTCCTTGATATAATAAGTGAGAAACACTAGGAAAAGTTGTTGTGAGGGTTCCATAAAGAACCATAAAAGGTTCCACTAAAGCCATAACTGAAGAACCTCAAAGGGTTCCATTAATGAAATATTTTTACTAAGAGTGTACTTCATTTAAAACTTGCCTCTGTTTTTAATTTAAAAAAAAAACGTAACTTGTGCAATAACTATTTATGACTCATTTACCTGGGTGTCCTATTTACTGAGGCTAATAAGCTCCTTTAATTACGAAATAATCAACAGATGCCTTGAAGCCATTTCTCGCCGATTTTAATTCATAACAATTTGGTTTGTCAGCTGCTGTATGTTATAAAGCTACATAGCCGCAAACCTTTAGAGCCTCCGAACCAATACCAAAGTTAAAATCTTTTAATTTAAACGCAAACTGAAAGACGAGTTAAAATAATACACTCTATTGTTTTACTTAGAGGCAATTAAATTACTTTTTAATCAAAGGTATTAAAACTACGCATTACTGCCATCTGAAAGAACCATTAGATATCTTTAATTTCAATGTATGTTATAATTTAATAAGCATGATAATACATAGTACATTTTCTACCAGAATTAAGTTATAAGCTATAAAACGCCAAAAGCATTATACACAATGAGAATAATTACAGTAATTTTAATGATTTCATAATCTTTGAGTGTAAATTGCTATTACATATATCGTGTATACTGAAGGGCATTGAAGTCTCAATTTTGGAGATAATTGCAACAGCATCCATCTGGATAAAGGCGTTTTTTGATCCTATTGTTGGGATCTTGCAGTTTTTTGTTTCATAATATGTAGACGGAGGTAGGTTTGTTTTAAGCTACATTCTCACTTCTGTGTGTGCTACATTTCTGACACATGTCTTCCACACCACGAGATCGCTGTTTCATTAGCTCGATGTAGATGGCTGTAAGTTGAATTTATAACAAATCGATATTAGGATATATATATTTTTTTAAAGAATCGTCTTGGAAGGTTTTTCATGAGTATGAGGTGATCTATCCGTTTTAGTCAGCCGACATCCCTGTGTCAGTGGGATTCATTTATGGAAATACTGCTAGTTCATTACACACTATTGCCGCGAAAGTGTTTTTTTGCGTTAATACAGTTTATTCTACAGTGTAGTGTGACGCATAAAACGTGAACTTCATTTTGACTCAAAATTTCAGAATTTATTATGCCACCATCAACAATTTATACCAGAGTAGAAAGTTGTGGTATTGCTGTTGTTGTTTATATTGTAAACGCACCTGCCATTGAAGCTCATTTCTATATGACCATGCCATCAGTAGTAGCTATAAAGATTTCTGCTCGACAAAGTTGACAATTTTTTGGGCCTTTTTGTGTTAGCATAACTACAGCTTTGTGGTTTATGTCCGGATCACTGCTTTCCTATCATATAAGCAGTTATAACAAAAATACCGTATATTAAAGGGAGCCGTGCTTGAGTCTGTCAAGACTGAATTAGTCCTTAGAAAATGATGTGTACAAGGCAATTAAATACCTACTATAGTGCTAGTTAGGGAGGTGTTCGTCTTAACAATATATGTATATGTCCCTTATTAAATTGGCGACGGTTGGACACAAAAATCGCTCGGAGCGAAAAGATGAAAGTATGCTGGTTAAACAGAAATAGCTTAAATGCGGTTATGTATTGAATTTCTAAACTAAGTTTAACATACTGGTGGGATATATGAGTTTATAAGTGAACCGTAACGAACCACTGGGCAGTCATTATAAAATACAATACAGCCATATGAATATTATATATATTTTAGGCCTATATAACTATCTTTACGGGAGATCGCGGATATTTTGTCTGGGCGAGTTGACAGGGATTAGCCCCTGGCGTAACGTACGGATCTTGAGCGTCATCCCGAACACTCACAACGAAGCGCTGTCGTTTACTATCTTTTTTATACGTAAGCTCAATTTTACCTATACATTTTGATATTTATAGGCACAGTAGTGTTCAGTCTCTGTACTGAAGACTCTAAGCTAATAGACGGTTAGTTAGAGCAAAGATGGTAATAGTGACAAAGTTTCCCGGAGTCACTGAATCAACACAAATGCTAATTCGAGTTGTACGCTTTTAAGCATCTTCCATGTTAACAGGCCGCCTTAACCCGCCTCAGGCAACTCATAACAATAATAACCCGGCGATTGGGGAAAACACGACCTCAATATCCGCACCAACTGTATCCAGCATAAAACAAAACTTATAAGATATGCTAAGTCGGAGTTAATTAGTCCATGCTCATTTAATTTATGAATTCCAGAATATTTTATTGAGAGATAAAATTCGATATTAAAATCATAAATGATTCAATTACCGATGAAGCGTTGCGACCACAGAAAGGAATCCGTGAGAATTCGGCTCGGATTACGTGTCTTGGGAAATCATATCGCTTAACTGAAAACATCCTGATTCGTTAGCCCTTGTCGGCGGTTGGAGAGGGGGGGGGGGGGGGGGGGG
>JARFOD010148024.1:0-12671 GCA_031763545.1 Mopalia muscosa | reverse complement strand
CTGGCTTAGGCACAAGACGGAAAATCAAATCGTGAATCTGTCCCCTCTTAGACTCTTCTCTTCAAACTATCTTAACAATGTGGGCGTCAAGATCCATTCATGGATCTCTTGTTAGATAACCCTGGCGATTAATATCTCTGTAGCCGGAGTCTAGGGCCATTTAAGATGATCCAGGGATTGATGTCTGAAAACCAGAGCCATTTTAGACAATCCTGTTCATTGTTATCCAAAGCCGTTATTAAGATGACTCAGTTGTTGACGCTAGAGGGCATTTTAACTCTGGTCATTCATTGAAGATAGCTCTGTCATTCGGGTCCATTGCTAGAATCTTTATCCATTTTAGACTACTCTGTTGGCTTGCCTCTCTATATAGTCGATGGTCAAATAACGCTGGTTAATGTAGAAGTTCAGCAAATGGCCAATGGCACAGAAACGGTGGAGTACCCCATATGACCAACTTTTGACGACAGCAATGGCATCTATGTTTAGTTTTACAAAATGACACCGCAGTAAACCGACGGATATGTAAAGTTACTGTGAATTACTGCGACTGACTAAACCATATTTCCTGTCATATAAGGGAATGGCGAAGCCCGTCGACTGGTAGGCTCCCGAGAACGGATGTCTAGTAGCTGTGGTTTAAATGTTTGTACAAACCACTTCAGTCAAAGTCTTTTATCTTGTAACTCTGATGACTCATTCATTGAGTCCATAAATACATATGTCTTAGTCAAATAGTCTGGCAATCATCGTTAATGTTGATATTAACCGAAATAGCGTTTAAAGATATTGTTGAAAAACGTGCACTGACCCCAATGGGCTTACGCAGGAAAGCTGACCAAACATACATTATGCCATCATAAGGAGATAATTACAAAGAGGTCCAAAACAAATGAATAATCCTACAAATACAACTACAAGATTGAATACATGTAGGCCTACACAATTGTTGAAACAAAATAGGGTCTACACATCTTTAGTAACTCAGTCCAAGTCCATGGTTAAGTACTGGTCTCTGTTAATCTAATTAAAATCAGATCTCAAAAACGCTCCTCGTGTTTAGTTTATATTGAAATCTTACGCAATCACCCCACCTACTACGTCGATTGGTTTCTTAAATTGACCAATCACTGGGCTGCTTCTCAATTCTGGTTTGTAAAAGCAGACGGTTTCCTTCGAGGAACGGAAGTTTCTCAACTGCCATCTGCCCATCTTATCTTTTTCGTGTTTAAAGCATTTTCACAAGTTACCTATACTAAAAAACACCCTAATCTCACCACGTCTGAAAGACAGTCTGTATGTTAGCTGCGCCAAAATCTGGATATCTTTATTAAACCAGAGGATAAAGGTTCATTATGTTGTTACATAAATGAGACAGAAAACCATAGGAACTTTAATAAAATAGTTTTATCTTTAGAGGGTCCACATATTAAACAAGGTGACTATCTACTTGTAGGCCGGGAATAAACTACTTTTCTCCATTTTCTAGAGTTGACTGCGTGGGTTCAACTTCTATCGCAGTCTAACGAACTCCGCAAAACAAATCGCCTATTTCTTAGGATAAGTTCATAGCCACCGAATCTGTTACGAAAAACAATTTATATTTCGGTCGATGTTTGCCATCAATATTGTTAAATAAGAAACTAACCAATCCGTGTTATTTAGACGACTGTTTTCGTCATCCTCGGCACTGTCAAGGGTAGCTAGCACACGGCTCGTCTGTCCTGCCATTACTTGCAAATGGTTCAAACTGATACGGTTTTGCAGCATCCAAACATACAAATTTGTGCAATATCAACATCATTCTCATCTTCTGATGTGTAGGTATCGGAGAATGAATCAGATATGTCTTTGCGTGTTGGAAAGAAAATGCTGCCATCTCTCGCGTGGGAAAAATCTTATGCACTGCTGGGCTAAAGCATGGCTAACTGCTAGGCCAGGCAGACAGGACTTCACGACGTGACGTCACTCAAGCAGAGATCGGGATCTCAGGGGGCAGGCTTATCTGGTAACTTCAGTGCCTTGTGGGGGTGCAAAGTTGACAATATTTCGTTGTGCCAAATATATATTACTTTAGGACAGGGTATAAAGATTATGCTTATGGGATAAAATGTTGAATAAAAGTACCACTGCGGAGCTCCTTTAACGTTGTTTTACGTATACGACGGTGTGCCGGCATGATACCAATAACTTTCTAAATCTCCGTTAGTAGGTCCGCGAATAACGTAAAAAATGCCTCAAATTCTTATAGACCCTTTTCGACAATCCCATGATCCTTTAGTAAAATAAAATAAAAATAAAAAATAATTGAATAGTAAGTGTTAATGGCGGGAATAAAGTATGTGAGACTTGTTCTATCCCGTTAAAAAAACGTTTACGTAAATTCGAATCAGTCAATTAAAGAATTAAAATTAAGAATAAACCATTTGGTTTTAATAGCAATATATCATTTTGTACCCATCAAAGAGAAGAGAGAAAATAATCCTTAAGATTAGATTTAAATAAGGACAGCGAATCAATAGTTTTAAGTGTAACTAGGAGCTTGTTCCATTCTCTTGGAGCTGTGTGTTTTAAGGAATACAAAGAAAACTGATAAAAGGTAATAGGTCTTTAGAGGTTTAATATACCCCAAGTTTAGTGAAAGTTTTCCGGAAATTAAGCTAATTTGTGCGGTCCAGTTTATTTTGTCATTAAAAACAATTCCCAAGAATTTGTGCTCACTTACACCCATAATCTCTTTACTATTTAACATAATCTTTTTAATGGTTGACTATTTGGAAGGAGAAGAAATAATCATAAACTTGGTTTTACTGATATTGAGAGACAATCAATTAGTGAAGAGCCACGACTGTATTTTGGGGAACTCATTTGTGATCAGAAGAGTTAGTGATGTCATTTACATAAATTAAGAAAAGAATAGGGCCAAGAAGAGACCCCTGCGGCACGCCACATTAAATTATCGAAGGGGAAGAAAGATTGGTGACGATTTAAACAGATTGGGTTCGGCCAGATATAGGTAGCTCTCGAACCATCTGTAAGGAATATGGCGAAAGGCATAATGTTTTAATTTATTGAGTAGAGTTGAGTGATTAACTGTATCAAATGCTTTGGAAATCTCAATAAAGTGGCAATGCTGTAGTTTTTTCTTTTCTTGCTATTCAATAAGGTAGTTGTGTAGTAAACTAGCAGCATGCATGCGTTGCTATGGTTTAAAAGAAAACCGAATTGTTGTTATGGAATTACATAACTGTTATCCAGGGATATAGCAAGTACTCGGATGTAAACACGATGGAGACATTCTTACATATGTATTTACACTTCAGTGTGGCGATGAGTTACGAGTATACGACACGTAACATTCCAGCGTGTGATTGTTCATGTACCAAATTTTCAATAAGAAAAAAAATCAAACATGGCCGCCTACGCTTCAAATTTTCTTTTTTTGATTATATAAAACATACAGCAACAATAGGGAGTTAGTTGTCGCCAACATAGTTTAAAACATATCTATTTCACAATCGCTATAATTCATGGCATCAAAATATTATGCAAATTGTTTTTGAAGACTTTTCCTGCAGCGTTTTTCGTGGATTTACATCTCAGCTAGGTCTGATGGCGTTGTCATGGCAGCACGCGTTGCCAGGGGAGGCAACTTTCTATTTCTGACTGGTTGTTCTTTGTTAGGTTTTTTAAAACTCGTCAAAAAACAAGACTCGTCAAAATGACGACAGAGGTCTTAAAAAACTTAACAAAGACCTATGGCTTAGACTTAAACCCCTAATCAATGGCGTTATCATCCTATATATTCTGTTGGAATATACTTATCTATTACTGAAACTTAATCACTGTAGTCTTTAGATCTATTATAAGGCCCTACTAACTCTATGGAATTTTTCAAATAAAGATATGAAATGTTACCTATGTTTATTACCTGTTTTAGACATCCAAGGAAGCCTGCTTTAACTGTATCATTATGTATGTGACAACTGATTCTTTTTTCGCTATAGATCAAGGCACCGTCATTATATAGCGCATGCAATACTGAACTAATTCCCTATGGGAATTAGACAGATATAGGAGTTCCACAGATCAAGATTTAATTTCAATATTATTACATGTTTATGAACAAGCCTTTAAATACTCGCCACTATTAACAAAGGTTGTATCCGAAGATCCATAGTCTTAATCATCACGTAACACATATATAACACTGCCTTACACTGGCGAAGGCGTGATGTAGGGCTAAAGCGGCGTTTCCATTGGTACGGACACGGATGCGGACGGATAAGGTTGCGTCTGTTGTGTTTCCACTTGTACGGATGCGGATACGGATGTGTATACGTTTTTTGTGTTTCCAGATATACGGATGCGGATACTTTTTTGTGTTTCCTTATATCCGATTGTCCAAACGGCATCTGGTCTTTCTCCACGACATAATGGTCCCCGTCACATCAAGCTATTACAGCTTGCTGACCTAGGGGACACTCTAATAATTACGGTGGCAGCGTTTACTGTCTTCAAAAAAAGAAAAGGGTAAAAAGCTATGCTCTCCCATGTGTTATAATTAAGTTGTGCATCTTTATATTCTGGACACCCTGGATCATAAAGGCACCTATGTCCTCGCATGATTTGTTTGGACCCTCACTATACGTGTGCTACAAAAGTTCGCGGGAAAGGGAGTTTTCCAGAATGTTATGACGTCAGCAGGGAAATCTCCATATGGAGGGCTGCATGGGCTGCTTCCACTTGTCCGTCTCCGTATACGTCTCCGCATACGGCCTGTACCAATCGCCACCTGGTCTGATCGAAATCAGCCATGTCTGAAACCATATCCGCGTCCGCATCCGCAGAAGGGGAAACACTTGCTATATTAACAGTTTATGCGATTTGCTCCGTATCCGCGTCCTCATCCGTGTCCGTACCAATGGAAACGCTGCTTTAGTGTTACAGTTTGAACACTGGCTTTACATTACTAATTTTACACAAAGTGGGATTTAGTCCCCAAGTGGTTCTAGAATAGTAACAAAATTAAATTCATATAAATCTATATTTAAGCTTCTCTTATGTCTCAAAATAAAGCAATGAGACAATCATAAAAAAAGAACTCCCAAAATGAGTTTTGTTTCAAATGGATACAAATTTTCACATATAAACTGTTGTATACCAATATATTCCGTGCCGAAATTGTACTACCGTCCTAATAGACTGACAGACATCTAATCCTTAATCCGACGAACACAACATGCACACCTCAAACTAAGATAATAATTAGATGTTATCATAATTAATATTTAGATGATGTCAAAGGCTAGGAGCAACTTTATTCTGAACACAACTTGCCATTTAGAAATCTACCAAAGTTCTTTGATGGGTGGAGATGGTTAAAATAATGCATTATAGTTTACTATTTAAATTTTGAAGGGAAATTCTTTTTTTCTCCATTTTTTTTTTTTTTGATTCGAGCATATGTCTTACTTAAGTGTATTTCACTTAATACGATGATGGATTAATTTGTCAACTTCACACTGTTCCTTACATGTAAATAATTTAAATTATTTAACACAGTGCAAAAACGAGAAGAGCCTCATAAAAACCATCCCCACAATTGCCAGTCACATTGTTTGATTCAGATGTATCCTTATTGATTGAAAGATAGACTACGACCTCTGAACGGCACATCAAAGTAGGATCAGTTTGCAGACAAGTTAACCACTAAGCCAAGGGCCCTAGCAATATTGGGGGAAAATGCTTACATTAAATGTGCATAAATCTTAGAAGATCAAAATTATTTTGGAGCAAAATTCTCTTCGTATGAAGGTTTAGGAACAAAGTACTTCGTGCATTAGGTTTAAAATATGGAGATATTTTGCCTGATCCTTCTTATAAGTTGTTACTTTTTTAACGTGAAATTGCACTAATGATTAACAATACATTTATCATTGTTTTAGGAAAATTAGCAATCATATAGTTTCTAATATACAATATTTCTATATGCTATAGGCCTATTCCTTATATTATAGGCCAAACTATTATTGTGCTGGGAACTTTAAAATGATAACAGTATCCCGGGTCCAATTTTCGATACTAACATATTGATGCATAATGTTTTTCGTTGAAATTCAAACCCTGTATCTCAATTTCAAGTAAATAATTGAATAGATGAACATCATTTAAGAGCAATAAATGTACGGTTTAGAAATAACTGTTTCTCACCATGTCACTTTGAAACCCCTTTATAAAAATTTGTTTACATTCTTTTCCGCCATTTTCTCCATCTCCCCAGTAACACAAATCACATGATACCAAAGGGCAGTAACTTGCCACGTGTGTTGACCGGTTCCTGTGCACTTAGCAGACGATCTAGAGCACCACGTACGCGTATTTTCTAGTGTTTATCTGAAACGGTTGTCCGATAACAGTTTTTCTCAATGGCTCTTCACAAATTGACACTTTCGATAACAAAGCGAGCTGTACGCAGATATGCGCAGCCAATTGTCACGTGGAATAAGACACATTTTGACAGAAGTGATCGCAAATTTTCTGGAGGTCCAACAAAATCACTTAGTTTGCAAGGAAGGGATTTCTTGACTCTAAAACATTTTCAACCCGCGGAAATCGAAAAGTTATTATGGACGGCCAAAGATTTGAAAATGAGAATCAAAGGCGGTGAGATAATACAGCCATTAAAAGGGAAAAACATGTCAATGATTTTCCAAAAGCGATCAACAAGAACTCGAATTTCAACTGAAACAGGAATGCATATTATGGGAGGAAATGCAGTATTTCTTGGCCCAGATGATGTGCATTTCGGGGTCAACGAGTCCATCAAAGATTCAGCAAGAGTTCTCTCTCGTTTGACTGATATCATTTTAGCTAGAGTATATGGACAGGATGTTTTGGAAACTCTTGCAGATGAAGCCTCAGTTCCAGTCATCTCTGGTTTGTCAGACATGTATCATCCGTTACAAATTTTAGCCGATTTTCTTACGATGCAGGAGCGTTTTGGTTATTTGAAAAGACTGAAAGTCGCATGGGTTGGAGATGGAAACAACATCTTGCATTCTTTCATGTTTGGATGTGCAAAGATGGGACTAGACCTGAGATTTGCGACCCCAATTGGATATGAACCAGACAAAACCGTCATGGCCGAAGCCGTCAAAATAGCGTCAAAAACACCAGGAGCTAAATTGAACCACACACATGATCCCATGGAGGCAGTGTACAGAGCCGATGTCATCGTAACTGATACATGGGTCAGTATGGGACAAGAGGAAGAAAAAAAGAAACGCTTGGCAGATTTTGAAGGTTACCAGATTAACAGAAAGATGGTTGATGAAGCAGCAGCCAATTGGATCTTCTTACATTGTCTACCTCGGAAACCAGAAGAGGTGACAGATGATGTGTTTTACGATCTGCAGAACTCCATGGTTTGGCAGGAGGCAGAGAACAGAAAATGGAGCACGATGGCAGTGATATTACATCTGCTCGCTGATCACACACCGGTAATCAAAAAGCCAACATTTGAAAAATTAAGTTAAATATGGCCAACATTATAATGTTGAGTACAGTGTGTATTGAGTGGTAAGAATCTCCTATTGTCCTAGGACTCTCACAGCTACATGAAAGGAGCAACAGAAAGCCAATCTGTTGTGGGGACTTCAAGTCTTTTGGTGTCTCGTCTTGTCATAGCTGGTGACATATTTGAGGTGGGGGTGGGGTGGTGGGGGGAGGCCCATCTGGGACATCGTTATAACTAGAGTGATATAACCTTGATTTAAAGTACAGCATAAAACCCCTTTTTTCTTCAATTAAAGTGCTTCAAGTGATTTCACCAGATACTGTATATTCAGAGAAGTATTTGAAAGTATCCAGAGCCATTTTAGTTATGGAAAATGTATGTGCGCCCAAACTATTTCAAGCCCAAATTAATGTCAATATATTACTTTTTTCATAAATTCCTGTTAATTTCAGTTTGAAAGCGGATTCAGAACCCTGATTATGGTCTGAAGAATTTGGGGTAGGAACCTCAGAAATTTGTCTAGAAACTGCCCTGATTTTGTTTGCATCTTATGTGTAGCAATATAAAAATTCATCTGCAAAGTTTCTTAATATTTTTGGGACAATTAATCACACAAGTCGAGAGCTTCACTTGAGGGATATTTCTGTAATCAGCACATTATTCAAGTAATTTACCTGTGGAATGTGTGGATATGTTTGTTTTGAAAGGTGAAAATCTCAACTGGAACAAAGAATGTGCCAAGTTTATCGATTGGCGTGTGCATTCTAGTACTCCATATAAATGTGGATTTGCAAAACCATAAAGCAATGAATTGAAGAAAGTTTAAGTCCAGAAATAGTTTATGAAGAGATGACCATTTTTAAAATTAATTCTCTTCAAAAAGCATTATTATCTTTTATATCTATAAATCATGTCTAGTCATTTGATTGTTGGCGAGTGTTATTAATTTTTTTTTCTTCTTTAACCCTGGTCATATAAAGAATCATATTAAATAATGTAAAGTCATTCCATGTTAAGATCAAAATGCACACATATCATGTTGTCATGGGATCAGTGCGTGATACAAAATTAATATCTACAACAGAAGAAAGGTGAAACTCTACAAGGAACTACAAACTACTGAAACTTGTCTATCTATTCTTAGTTTTTGAGTTATTTATCCTTATGTCTGATAGTTTTTGCCTGTGAGAGCACAGGCAAAAACTATCAGACATAAAGCATTATAAAACAAAACGTCCGGGGCTCAGCTACGCCACTCGGACTAATCTGTTCTGTGCCATTTTGCTTGTTTGACTTTTATCCACAAGGCAATGAATCAATGTTTATGATGTATCTGATGTCTGATTCAGCTAGGCCATCAATGCTCTGGATGTCATGCCTCTCACAGTGCAGGCCTAGTTGAATCCTGCATTAAAAAAACAAATATTTGTATAATTTTGTTACTAGTATCCTGGTTTAAAGTACAACAGTCTTTGGCCTGTACAAATTGTACATTCACACTTTTAAATCACATAAATGAAGCTAGACTTAAAGTATTATGATTATAGTTTTCTTTGCTGAACCAGCACACCTCAAACATACACTCAGGCTGCAGCAGTACAGAGGATTTGAACAGGATGGATGTAAACATGTATCTTAAGACTATGAGTGGGAGTTAAATAACAAACTAAATGTCACTTTATCTTACCGTATGAC
Source organism: Mopalia muscosa (assembly GCA_031763545.1). Taxonomy (NCBI): domain Eukaryota; kingdom Metazoa; phylum Mollusca; class Polyplacophora; order Chitonida; family Mopaliidae; genus Mopalia; species Mopalia muscosa. Next base: position 3,457 of record JARFOD010148024.1, on the reverse strand, counting down.
TCATTCAATTCTAATGTTCTTTCTGTTTACATTATTTCCTCTGATCATGATGTAAGTTGAAGACAGTGTTATAATCAATTTTATATTTAAGTGGTCTGTCTTTTACATTTTCAGTTTTCAGTCAATGTCTCAAGAAAGATAAAATGATTTGTCAGATCTCTATTTCAGAATGAGACTTCGTGAGGTCACTGTGTAATAGGGTGGCAGGCTCTCAAAGCCTTTGATGTATTTGCTGAATAAACTGATTTCAATTAAAGACAACAATAAATATGTCCAAAAAATTACTAATTCCAAGTTTACATTTTCAAATAGAAGAAATTATCTATGTAATGGATATCTCATTTTGTCTCTCTTTAATATAAATGTGAATTTCACTCATTCATACTATTCATCAGAAATCAAAAAGAGGGTGTCTCAAATCACTATTTTTACAGAAAAAAGGGGGTCTCTTTTTACTATTTCCTTATCTTTCCCATGTTAAATTTGACTGAAAAGGGTGCTCAACCGGATTCCTGGGTGTCACAAAGACACTGAGACACCCTCTGGTTAAAGGTGCATTCTCACATTACAATTTGTTGTTACGGCTAATGTGGATTTCCCTTTTTTGAGGCACTTTGATTGGACTATAAAAAAGTATGAAACAGTCAACCAATCAAAACTCTGCAAGTAAGGGGAATCCTTTGAAATCGTTACTACAAATTGCTCTGTGAGAATGCACCTTAACACTATGGTTTCACCAGAGACTAGACAGTGTTCACTAAGGATATGTGACATTGTTTGTTGTTATACTACAAGTAAGTTGGTCTACATACAAATTAATGATAAATGTTTAATCATCAAATTTTATTTCTCCCAGTTTTAAAGAAAAAAATATATAAAAACCTAAAAAAAATCCACAACTTAAAACATTGCCCTCATTTGGTCATTACCAAAACAAAGTCACAAGGTGGTTTTTAAACCAATGAAACTCTGGATAATCCTGGCTTTAAAGTCTGGGTCACATGAAATCAAAACCTGGGGTTCATCTAGGCTTTTAGACAACCCTGCACAGGCAGGCAGTATTATATAACCCTACTTCATTTCTTTTTGTAATGGAGGATTAAACCATTCCAAAAGTAATGAATTTACCTCACAGAAATGTTCTGCTTTATAAGACAAACGTTCTAAGAATCTCATGAAATAAACCTAAATGGAAATGTAATTTGGGAATATTTTTTTGACAGTCCATTCTACTGCAATCATATCATTATGGTATTTTTAACATTATGTTCCCTACAAGTTTGTGTACTTTTTGTAAATGTGTCTAGATTGAATTACTTCTCAGCTGTTCTGGTGTTTTGAGTCCAAATATATAATTTTTCTATAAGAACCTCTACCTGAGTGATCAGTATCCCAGTCACACCATTTAAAAAAGAAATAATCAAAGATTACTTTTTCACTATTCTTGGTTAATTTCAGGGGTGGAAATGTTTGGTTAAAATTGAAATTGTCCTATAAAGTTTCCCAAAATTTAACCTTGTGTTAAATGGCCTGCAGGACAAAATTGCGAAAATAAAAAAATGTCTGACAAGGTATTTGTAAAATTTCCACCCCTGATTACTGGTTTGTCTGTTTGTGGAGTTGGCAAGTTTTATTACTTTTGAAAGATAATCTTGTTAGATACAATATTGTTTACATGAATCCAGGCGATGGTTGTTTTGTTAGGATAGATTCAGTTTTTATTCTGAGCATTTTTTTAATTTGTGCTGAATTGTTTTGCTGCTGTACTGTTTAACAGGCAGTAACTGGCCTTACAGTTTTCTACTCAAGTTTTTCTGATATCTGTAATCAAATGTTTGGTCAAGTTTTATATAACTTTTTTTGTCCAGTACTATTTTTCCCGAGCTATTTTATATACCACATGTAATGTGGAACTGTATATGACCATTCTCAATCTGGAATGATACTTGTAGTTATGATACATCAGTACAGGCATTTAACATTTTGCACTGCCATATAATCAAAATATTCACTTTGTGTACCAAACTTTGTTTTTTATGGTTTGGTCTTTCAACTGCAAACTTTTGCATCATCATTCAAACATGGAGATATTGATGACTCAATCCGAAAAACAAAACGGCACTTGAGAGAGCTCCCTTTTGTAAACATGTTGGGTTTTTTTTTCCAAATTATTTTGGTTTCTAAAAATGATGTTGCATCAATGTGACAATGGGCCGGGGTCTAACTTCGAAATAATATATTATTGAACCTTTGGTGCAAAAGTGGTGGCTGGTCATTATTTTTACCTGTTTTCTTTTCACCTGTAGTCCACTCTCAGTTTAGTTAAGTGGAGGAATGGGAAGATGTTTCCTGGTGCCAGGAAGTCGATCTCTTCTGATGTCCTGTGTTGTGTTTATTGTCAACAGTTGTTTCCTCACCCACTGGGCTGCCATGAGTGAAGTAATCTATAACCCAGCATTAAAACCGACTCACACATCAAATATTTCAAATAATTAAGAAGTAAGTTCAAGTAACATGTCTTTTTTTTTTCAAATTTGTTTAGTTTCTTAAAAATTATGTTGCATATTTTATTATAATATCTCATAATTTTTCTGTTGGTTTTGGCTTTTGGTGATAGGTTAAGGTTAAGTCCTGAACTTAAACTGCTGATCACTTTAAGTGTGACGTTAAACTTCAATCAATCAAACAAATCTGGGCTCTTGCACATTGGCACACAATGTCTCATGTGTATGGAGCTTATTTCCTCTTCATTAATCTTTAATTGTTATCAATTCAGCTGCCATCATCTAAAAAAGTGTTTTTCAGACTTAATTGGACAAGGAGTAAAAACAGCCACTCTTATATAACAGAGAGTGCTAAGTGCTCGCTATGTTGAAAAAATCATCTTCAGGATAATAAACTGTGATGTGTACATGCTACTCTGAAACAGAGGGCATATTGAATACAGTTAAAATCCTTAATTAATAAAAAATATTTGTTATAAATAAACAGAATTTGACATTTTTGTAAAAAAAAAAATCCATATCTTGTTTTATATAGTTAATATTCCCCTTGTTAGATCTCCAGGATGAGTTCATTTTCGAATATATTTAGTTACTCATTACAATTTGAATAAAATGTTACATGCAATTTAATTTGGTGTTCTCTAGTTATTACACTCAAGACAGTGTTAGGTTGCAAAAGCAACATCATGACTCAAACAAGGCCCGCGGCCGTGGCTCAGTGGTAGCCGGTGTGCTTCCTGAACTGTACATATTTTGATTTACCGTTCACAGGTTTGAGTCCGGCTTTCGACCATCGGGTATATGAGCGAGTCACATGTTGTGTCTCCGGCAATCGCGGGGCTGGTTTCTACAAGGTTTCCTCCCGGTTCACCACCATAATAAGGCTGTGTACAGTGTGAAGTGGACAATCCGTCATCATATAAGTGAAATACCCTTGAGTACGACGTTAAACA
>JARFOD010148023.1:0-19007 GCA_031763545.1 Mopalia muscosa | reverse complement strand
ACTTATGTCTCCTTTCTCTAGGTAACAGCGTTAACTGCCAGAACCACGGCCATAACGTGCAACTTGAGACGTCATGTTGAGGGCGCTGCTCTCCCCATATCTTAATAACGTACAAACCTTACTCACCATGTAGTAAAGTGCTAACCAGTCTCTCTTAGTATTAAATAATATACAGCCCTTACTTAACCTGTACTAAAGAGCCAAACTCAGTCATTGACTTGTACAAAATGCAACCGTCAAATGTCCTAAACAAGCAGACGACACACTGGTCATGCGCTCCGGTGACCCCTCGCGACGCCAACTTGCTCGACCGGCGACGGTACGTCGAGGGCGCTGTTCTCTGCCGCTTCTTACTTCTAACCTACAGCACTCCCTTAACATGTATCAACTCCTTAGTACATAATAACGTTGATTCCTTATTTGTACTACATAAATAATAAAGGGATGGCTCGCCACTTCTGTTCATGTATTAACCCATTAGTATAGGATAACGGACAACCCGTCCCCGTTATTTAAAAGCAAATGATAAACTAGTTGCTCTTCCTATACTACTGCGGTTGTAAAGGTGTCCAAAAGAAGACTTCGTCGGTCAGATTCGTTTTTATTGTTAAATTTGCAGGGGGATAAACACAAGCCCACGTGAGATATTATCGCGGCACAAGACTTCATGGGTAATTTAAAAAAAAACAAACATGGTTGCCTTTACACCAGTTTAAATGATTTAAATGATTCATCGCTAGTAAAAAGAGTCACATATAAGAGAAGTTGCACTTCTTGACACTCATTGCTTGTTTACGTTCTAAAATGTCAGAGGTCATTTGTTTTGTTTTTTACCGTAAACCTTCAAGTTAACGTTATAAACTTCAGGTCCAATCATGAAAGGAAAGTATGCGATATTGCTGTTTGTTCGCAAAACTGTCCATATTGGCGTAGGTTAATCGAAAGCTTGATCACCACAGAGAGCGCTTGTGTGTATTTCACGACACAAACTTATAGAGATAGACGGTGCAGACAGGATGAATGCAGTAAAGTATTTCATCCTTCCAAAATATAAGTGAGCTAGGTAATTGATTTGTAAGTTAGAGCAAAGGATTCGCTGATACCAATATTTAGTTGTTTGTTGATAGGCGAATATTCACGCTTATCAATGGATGTCATAAGTTCATAACAGCATTAAACGGCTAATCAATGGATGTCCTTACCACACTAGACGGTTTTTTAAAACGGGTTTGTCTTTTCTAAACATACAATTTATGAATGATTTGAGGCGAACATGCACAACTACCCGAGTCTAAATTAACCAACATACCAAGGTCGCAGCATACCAATGTCGATGTAACGACTACACTTCTCAACACAAGTGAATGCCGACAAAATACATATTATGCTGGGCATGTTTAAATATAATTAAATTTGCATTATATTTTAATTTAAAATATCTGATTTTTTAAAACTAGAATAACTAATCTGCATGCATTCCACAGTATACACTAAGACTAAAAAAGTTTTAAACTCAAAACTGAACTGAAAGACTAAGTTTAAGAAACTGTGAACTGTAGTATTGGCTGGAAATGTTTGTCTTCAATAACACTACATTGGAGTTTTACAAGTTAAATGGTCCAAATAAACCATCTATCCCAAACCAACCCCAAGCAATCAACCAACGAACACGAAGCACCAACCCCAACTAATTGACAACACCAAACAACACAGCTATTCGATGTCTGTATTCAAATTTGGGATTCACATAGATCAGTTTAGTCGCCTGGATATATGTTTCGACTAGCAGTATAGCAGGTGTGACCCGGGTATGCCTATAGAGCTACTAGGGGGCATAACAAGGCATCCATCAAAAATCTGACCAGTCAACCAGGTGGTTTAGACCAAAGGGAATGTCAGTTGCACTTCTAGCAGCTGTCAGCAGTCAGACGAGGATAACGGACAGGGAACTGATGGCAATACGCTATATTAATCAGCCGTTATGTCATAGTTAGTTCTCTTCATAGACTTAAATGTCTTCAAACAGTCACAAATCACTGAAATCTTACCAGGTTTCTGTCTGTATGCTTTACATCACATTCTGCGAGGTTCATCATTGGGAAGGTATTGATGGGGTTAGTCATTTCAAAGACAGTTAATGTGGGACTCCGGCCTTACCATTATTACAAGTTCGTTCGGACTAAAGAAATGGAAATGTACAAGATAACTGTATTTATATTGTCAAGATGTTAAAGAAGCATAAAAAAAATTAAAAAAATAAATAAATAAAAATTGAGGGTGTGTTCGTACATGTTCTATTATTTAGTGTAAAATTAGCGACAAAACATTTAAGTAGGTATTTTTTTTATACTGTTGCGGTAATATGGTCTTTGTACGATGTTCGCTCATGTTGAAAATTAAAAGCGATTTTAGTTGATACAAGCAATCGGCAACTCTCAGTAAAACCTATATTCCTTGTATAGGTGGTTGTCGACAGCTATGTTGCAAAATAGGTGTAGGATATATTCGCCAGCCCGTAACACCAACCTTTAAATCACTGGTGGCATTACTGGCGTATTTGTAACTTTCTTTTACACAACTGCATTTTACCAAAGGTACCAGTAAATAAAAACGCAAGGTATACCGTTAAAAATTGATTTCCTCTAGGCTTAAACAGTGAATACAGGTATCTTAACTATCTCAATTCCCATGTTAAAACACGCTGATGATAGAATTGTAAGAAGAACAAAAGAGAAAAAAAAAACCCCATACACGAAGTCCAATTCTATGTAAACTTTACTGAAATATAGGCGCTCAGATTTGTTTGTAACAGTATATGTTTTCTAACCGCTACAGAGGGATAGGGTGAGTTAACAACCTTAAATCTGTAGGTAGTATTTGTTGTTTGACAAAAACTGGTCGGTTATGTTCCTAACAGAGCGATATACCTATAATCTTCAGAGATTTCTCATCCTACATGTATTTCAAATCACAGTCTTAGATAAAGGCTTTGTTTGATATGTGTGAATATGTTTGGTTTCACTTTAGTCCAGTCAAGTGTCTTTGTCAGTATTTACTGTGATCGACCGATGAACTCAGAAATGCATTCCATATATCAGAGATGAAAACTAGTTTCAAAGGTGCACATTAGTAGTGTATCGCCTACCGTAAGAGTTTCGTGCTACACTACCATACGTTAAACACAAAGGCCTTGTGGAATTCCGTTGACAGCTTGACTTAAATACACTGGCGCCGACGAATGCCACTGATGTATCATTGTAAGTAGGTATTGCCACTACATCTAGGAGTTGTCACTATTCGTAACCGAATTACATTATCGGTACATCTGTGGTCTGACTATAATCCGTCTTAGATATGCATGTGGGGAGTCAATCCATTTCGCCCTTGAGGATCCCCAAATCCCCTGAGATTAATTAGTATGTTGTGTATTGATCTGAGATCAGCCGACATAATCACTGTGTTCAACTGGAAGGGATCTACATCAAATAGATGGATGGGCTGATAATGTCACCGAACAGCTTTATTTCTATGCTCCATCGGGCGCTTCATACACGGAGAATATGTAGTTTAACATACCGGTTAATTTATATGGACAGTTGCCTTTATGTTCAATGTCAGTAATCGATTTACTTCTAAAAGACCAATTTGAAAACCGATTATAATCAGTTTTCCCAAATCAGCCAATTGGGGACATGGGTACTTAAATAAAGGTTAGTGGAGAGATACATATCGACAGCTGTGACGTTACGATACCTTAGTCAAATGTAGTGCACTTTTACCGCGGTATACGTCAGTGTAAAGTAAACAAATAAGTCTTAGTGTTGTCAAAGGCACGGCATTAAGCAGTGGTGCTATTAATGGTACCACGGTACAAGGTGAGGCTTCCACTATGTAACTCCTCTGTTTCTGTCACAATAATCACTGGCACACACCGATTGACAACTCAATTCCACTGACGCACGAATCCGATTACATTGTGATGTCAAAAGATGTTATCAGTTTATTTAAGATCTATAGATTTGTTTACTACCAATGGTCCGCCTGGAATATATACACCCACTAGAAGACATCGTTAGTTAAATGCCAGCTGCATCTGAAATTGGTAATGTGGTGAATTAAGTGAACACCAGAGTGCGACAGCTACATTAACCACAATTCACAGCAATCAAAAGAGCTTGCATACCGTTACAGCAGTGCTCTATCAGCTCTACCGTAGCTTGGTAATCACCCAATACCTGTTTGTGCAGTAGTTGCAGGCCTTCGATAATGATATGCTGGCCACCGGATTATATCGCCACAATGAGGTAAGCAGCTGTCGATAGCAGCTGACGAATAAGCGAAGCGCCGAGAAGCCAGGTCCGAGAGGAGCGGGACTGGCAGAGAACACAGCGCCTGCCCATCCGACCGCCCAACTATAGCAATGCCCGTTCACTGTTTTATTTCAAACAGTGCAATATGGAATACTTGAATTTAAATGAAACATTTCAGCTTTCACCTGGAACAAACTCTTTACCCACGGATATTTTTACTCTTGACGTACAAACTCTTCAAGATGTGAATGCCAACACGTCAAATACATCATATCAGCAAACTAACGACTCCTTGGAAGACGGAGAGAACAGCCTACCAGGATTGAATGAGCAAGATAACAGTCGATTGGTGGGCATTTTCTTTCTTTTTGTGTGTACAATTGCTGGAAATATCACATTAATAGTCGCCTTAACTTACAAAAGGTCGCGGAGGATAAAAAGGGTGAATGTATTTCTTGTTAATTTGGCAATAAGCGATTTAGCTGTGGCCTTCATTACAATGACCGCTGAAATTTTGTTTATAGCATTTGGAGAATGGGTCCTTGGACCAGTTATATGCAAAATCAGTGTGTACCTAGAGATTGTAACACTGGCCGCCGCCACCTTTCTTCTCACCGCCATGAGTATAGACAGATATCAAGTGATTGTGAAACCTTTAGAATCTTTGACAAATAGGCCCAAAATTTGGACTAAAGTGATCATAGCTTGGTGTTTGGCTTTCGTCTTCGCCATTCCACAAACGCTTGTATTCATCGAGGTGACCGTGGTGAAAGAAGGTAAAACTAAACATTTTTGTAAAAGTAAAGGCTATCAGGCCGAATGGCAGAGAAAACTTTATTTCACGTTTTTTACTTGCTATATTCTCATTATTCCAGCTATTATCATGACATTTTGTTATCTCAAGATTATGAAGGTGATTTGGAGTCGTTCTGGTAATGAAAGTTCATCTGGCAAACATCGGGATCAAGCTGTATCCCCACGAATGTCAGTCAACAGAAACTTAGTGTCAAGTTCTAGGAGAAAGGTAGTCATTTTAACATTAACCGTAATTATAGGGTTTCTTTTTTGTTTGACGCCTTACTTCGTGGTATCTTTGGTCCGGATCTACTCGTCATATCGTATCAAATTGTCGGAATATTTGCACGCCACGGAAATGATTTTCATGTTACATAGTGCCCTAAATCCAATTCTATTCGGAATATTTACTCTCCGTTTGGATCATCTATCGTGCCTTCTACCTGAATCGTGCAAAATGGGCTTTTTCGATGGATTAAAAGATTCAGCAACAAATTCAAATTTTAAAAAGTATAAAGAACAAAATGACGTGAAAATGAGATTAATGTCATCTGTCGTCAAGCAACAACGTGACGCCAACGTGCCACAGATTTTAAATTCACGAACTCATGAAAGAAACTGGAGAAAAGTAGAAAACCAGTCCAGTGGCGAAGAGGACAAACTGTTACTTCGCAGACCGGTTCTAAGCGCATCTTCCAACAGGGATGCTAAGCTCAATGGGCACGTGTCCCTTCATCTAAAGAAGGACAAAGCAGACAGAAATCAGCAAACATGCAGCCCAGTCACTGCTAAAGTTTCTGCTGGTGACAGTGGTGTTATTTCAACTTCGAATTACCCGTCTTTGAACACAGAAAGTATTTGTAACTGTGTGAATAGAGAGTTGACTGAATACGTGAGTTGTGTGTAAGATTAGCGCCCTCAATACTGTGGAGAAATGTTATCTATTGTTCTCAGCATTTCGTGGAGATGTTCGGAGAGTGACAGATGGGACAAAATCCATATGTATATGATTGTTAGCTCCCGGGACAAGTTATTCTAACCACATCGGCCTTGGACCCCTGGAGACAATCTAAGAAAAATCTATACTTAGCAAGTGGTTTTTCAAATTCTTGTTTCATGTTTAAAATCTTTATTTATTTAACGATATGTCCAGTAGTCGTCAAACTCAAATTTGTTATTCCTTAATAACGGTGCCAATTAGACATTAAAATCAATCATTCACTGAAATTAATTGCTAGTGATAATGACTCTTGATTCAGCTACGTACATAGACAACACTCAATCTTATACTGTTACCTTCTTTCAATATTCGCAACTGGGATTGGCTATTTTTAAATCCAATAACGACACTCCTAGTGGATTAGAATAATTCGAATTAGTTAATTCCTTGGTGGCTATTTACCCTTGATCATGGCACTGCCTGTTAAAGGATCATTAAATCGGACCAGTCTGGCTGAATACACGCGGCGACAATTTACCAACTGATTATAAATTTGGATTCCACTAAAATACTTATATATCTCAATTCCAGCTCGTAATATTTTAATCCGACAATGCAAGAAATACTGTGCGAATCTTTTAAAGCAACGCATCATTTATAAATTTTGCCCTATTTAGTATCGGTTACATGGTCGGTTAACATCTTCAGTATCTTAAAGGGTCCGGCTTCCATGCTGAAACGTTAATTATTTATACTGGGGTAATACACAGTCTTGGCCACCCTGAGATTATAAAACAAAATAATTCTATTTTTATAATCCTTTGCTACATGTATGAAAACGGGAGGAAGATAACGTATAAATGACAAATAGGCGAAGTTGATGACGATTAATTTATACGAGCCTATTATCCACTAGATTTCCTCGGAAGGAACACTGTGATGCGGACCGGGCTACACCAGCAGACTACCGCGCTATTGGACAGTATTGGTATCCGATAATAACACATTCACACACCTATTGATACCAAAACGTCGGCAGTTACAACACGTGGTATGACGGTTTAAGTTGATTTTATCCCAGAGTCCCATTCCTTTCCGGGTTAATATTTATAATTGTTTACGGAGGTAACTGCTTTAACTCTGAATGTGTTTATGACAAATTGGAAAACAAAATAACGGAATTATTACCTTAAAATATAATATATAATCTCTGGATTATACACATGAATGCTTTTAATCCCATATAGCATCTCTGACTATTTCACTGCTAGGAAAACAAAAGAATGGAATGTATCTTCTACTATTCGCTTGGATCGGAATCTTTTAGATACGTTTATTTCCATTTGGTCGTATATCATCTCTGATTACATATATACTTCATCTTTGGCGTATAAAATCTCTGAACACATGCACATATACTTAATCTTGGACGTATAACATCTCTGAATACACATATACTTTATCTTGGACGTATAACATTTCGGAAAACAAATACACTTCACCTTTGGCGTATAACATCTCTGAATACACATATACTTTATCTTGGACGTATAACATCTCTGAATACACATATACTTTATCTTTGGCGTATAAAATCTCTGAACACATGCACATATACTAAATCTTGGACGTATAACATCTCTGAATACACATATACTTTATCTTGGGCGTATAACATCTCTGAATACACATATACTTTATCTTCGACGTATAACATCTCTGAATACACATATACTTAATCTTGGACGTATAACATCTCTGAATACACATATACTTTATCTTGGGCGTATAACATCTCTGAAAACAAATACACTTCACCTTTGGCGTAAAATATCTCTGAATACACATATACTTTATCTTGGGCGTATAACATCTCTGAATACAAATATACTTTATCTTGGGCGTATAACATTTCGGAAAATAAATACACTTCACCTTTGGCGTAAAATATCTCTGAATACACATATACTTTATCTTGGACGTATAACATCTCTGAATACAAAAAAATTTCATCTTAGAAAAACGATTATGTGATTTTTATCTTTTTCTAACTTTACATATCTTGAAATATTTTCTAGACGCTTATTTTTGTTTGAGTGGTGTAAATCTCTGAATACATCCAGCCTTCACAACAAATACAAGTCAGATGCCTCAATTCCCACGAAAACTGGTTTATTGGTTTCCTACAGCTAATTGGGGATCGTAATCCAAATTAAACTTTGATTAAATATGACATAGATAAGAGATTAATAATAATAGTTTGTTGAGATCAAGCAGAGCAGATATAAGTATATATAAGTGAACGGCAGATGTAAGTGAATGGCAGATATATGTGTGGCAGATACAAGTGTGTGGCAGATATATTGAATGGCAGATATAAGTGTGTGACATTAAGAACATATACCAAGATTTAATTATAATAAGACTACATAGTACCATTGTGGCCGACCTTATTCATAACCTCAGCAGAATTATGTTTTTGTTACAATTTCCAAATGGATGCTATACTAATGCACTGTTCTCCGTACAGTCAAATATGTTTGTGTTGATTGATTTGCGATTCGTGATAACGAATATAGTGACATATTTCGTACGATGTACGCTAAATGCGGACAAGAAATCCCCATTTGTGTGGAATGTGTTCAAACATGTCCCAGATATATAGCTATAAGCTTTGGGATAGTAACTCAATCAACCGGGTCAATTAGCTGCCTTTTCTAAAGTTAATCATCTGACATTACGTCCATATCGATTTAACGAAGGCAACGACTTCTGTTTTGTGTGGAGGCTTTTAGGTTGATCCCCACATAGGTATAACAAAAGAATACTAGCCTTCGCGTTCGTCGCTGTATCGAGCTTAGTGGCTATTTTTATTGATAAACCTCTTCCATTTGCTCTGTAACGACTATGAAGAACTTTATCAATAAACGAGTTTATTCATTCGATAGCACTTGAATATAACCAGCTTTGAAGGTGGTAAACTATGTCAGGTTTCACTCTTCTAATTTGAAGGCGATGGGAGATTGCAGACAAGAATACATCTAGTCAATAGTGCTGGGCTTTGGATCACAGCTGATGACAACGACTAACAATCGAGACCTATAGGTAGAGGCTGTGCCAGTCGATCCGTGATAAATCCAGCCTAACATATTTGCTGAAAGTCTGTAATTAAATTTCATGGTGACCAAGCAGCTAAAACGTCTCATATGGGGTTTGCGATAGAGAGGCTTAAATTACCCAATCAGCTGTCCAGTCTTTCTGGCTGTTTAAGAAGGCGGTGATAACCTAGTTTATTACACACAACACGTACTCAGTCTCTTTGTTAGCAAAATCATATTTAGCCTCTCTCAATTCCGGTTCTGGATACTTCGTTTACAGGTGAACTTCTTAGGCGTATGCTAATACTATTGAAAAACAATTCCTTAATGCAAATAGGGCAAGATGAAAGCCAAACGAACACTAAACTAAAGACTCGTACAGTACAAGACGCAATCAATTGATACAAAATCGATTATTTCCGTTAATGCAATTGTGTAACGCACTACATTTATCCTTTACTATGCGTGGTCTAAGGTCGATTGGCCGCACCACGCCCACATATGTTTCTATGTTAATACACAATAGCATCCTCTCGAAGATGGGAAATTTAAGAGCCGAATATTGAGGTCAAAATGAGTGTTTAGCTATTGGAAGTAACACTAGTCCTTTACCATGCATGAATACTCACTGAACAACAATGGCTCCTTAAAGGGCTTGCAGGTTTAAGCGTATCCAAATGAATGGTTAAAATAATCAAGTGCAAAAATTTAACTAACAAATGTTTCATTTAATTGCTGTGCTGAGCAAAAAGATCCCGGGATTATAAACTATATGCATGAGCAACACCCTTTATTCAACAACGAGTTCGAAGACAGTTTGTGAAACAAGTTATCTCTCTCGTAGTATCAATAAACGGTGTTGCGTGAGAGGATAGTTGAAACGACATATGTCTTCCCTTAGATATAAAATTTTAAGCAGCCGTTACAATATTCATTTAATTCTATAGGAGTTTATGAATATTGTGTTGGTTATTACTAGTGTAATTTAAGGTCACGCGTTGCGAGACACGGCAAGACATATCCTGAGTGCTGTTGTGTATCCAACTTTTCTACATTTAGGTATTCTATTTTTGCCTCTTCATTAATTCTAACTTATTAAGAAAGTGTTGGTGTGAATATTTATTTAGTTTTTCACGTTTTGTAGACATATTTTCAATGAGGCTTTGGAAAACGTAATTGTCTACAGTATACAGTATACAACGAAAGTCGATAGAGGACAAATTCTTATTCAAAAGGTTGAGAGCGAAATCTATATACGAAATACGCTATCACTGGCCAGTCTAGAATATCACAATGTATCTACTCATATTATTCACATGCTTTGGAATGCTGCCTAAATAAACCCCTTTTACCGGGCGATTACGATTATCATAAGGACGTTACAGTAAGTTGATGTAACCTCGAAGAATTAGTAATATCACTTAAGATGTACGGTAATACACTCGGTGGAAGTCAATGGGATTGTTTGGATGAGGCGAAGGAACTCAATATATTTATATTTTGATTCGATATGATAGAAGTTAAATATTTTCCGGAAATCGATAGAAAATGTTTACTGGGGCATATTTACAATCGCATTTTAACCTCTATGCTAGGTTGATTTGTGGGGCCATTGTACCGTCATATTAAACTGTCCGTCGTTATTCTTGGTTGACTGTTGGCGGCTAGCTTATAGCTATCCTGATAGATGGCCCCTTTCAAAACCCAATCCTATTTCGATAAAATAACGCAAATGAAAACCCTTGACTGACCGCTTTCAGACAAAAAACGACAGGGTTTATAGAAAAGAGGAATAGTTGAATTTGATAAGAATATTTGAGTAGCTGTGGTGTGTTTCTCGACATTAAGTACTTCACGGTAACCATATTTCAATTGCAATAGCATCAAAGCATAACAACGTCACACATTAACCAAGTATGAATTCCACAGAAATGGCTCATATGTAAAGAGGCTCATTTTCTTCGAGCATTTGTGCTACCCTTATTCATTTGTTCGGGCTTCATTAACATTCATGCTGTATATTGGAACAAGCTTTCGAAGAATAACTTACTTAGATGCACGATTGGCTTTTCTCATACTTTTTCGCGTTACTTATCATGAACAGGCTGTCAGCCAACGTGTTATCTTCAACGTCACGTGATGTTATGCCTAGCCTAAATGATAATAAAGCGAGTAAGTAAGTTATTTTTCGAAAGCTTGTTACAATATACAGCAAAAATGTACAAAGTCGCGGTACTTGTCATTTCTTTGAGTTTCATTAAGCAATTCCAAAATGGAGTTCATTAAAATTTTGTAACACAAACAGTTAATCCAGGAAGATGGTATGTTTTGGTCAAAATATGTGTTAGCGGTTAGACATGGGAACATTTGTGTAGATAAAGCAGCTTTACATACGATCACCTCTTCCAAGAGTTATGGTACAATGTTGTTACCTTTTCGATTAGTTTATTGGACATTACTTACGAATGGAGAAGTTTGCTTTTTTCAAGACATATATCGATACCTATACTAGTACTGACATCAAGCATAATGTTCAATCACACAAACTATCAATGAAAAGTTCATGAAACTATAAATTAATGATAATAAATCCATCAAAAGAGCATGGTACCGTTATATTGGGTTGTCACATGCTGGAAGGATCAAGTAGCCCTGGTCAGTCTCCATTGCTGGCTCGTGTATTTTTATTTGTACGGTTTCTGTTAGGTTTTTATTGTTCAGGTTTTCGATACGGATATTCAGGCGACATGATATATTCGCGGCTAACCGCTGGTGAAGTCCTGGTGGTAGAAGATGGCTGATTTTGAGTCCTGCAGTTTTGCAAATTGCTATCTTCCGTCACCCTTTACGAGAGCAAAATGTATTGGTAAACTAACCATTCCCTCAGAATAACAACAACATCCACTAGTAATGAAGAGGGAGTACGACTCATTATCACTCTATTATATGCCGAACTTATCTGATCATACCATGCTAATTTTTACGGTTTTATTTAACATCTTTCGACTTTTTGGTGTTCTATTTTGCTGTAAAATATATATTTTATTGTTTGTTTGATTAATTAATATTCACGGTTCTGGTTTCTGTATCGAAATGCCACTCCAAGATGAAAAATAAATCATCAATAAAGACATATTTCATCAGTTTGTAGGTGTTTCAAAAAGATGTTTCTCCAAATGGCAAAACACACACAAGTAAAATACGACACTGAAAAAAACACAGTGGAAATATAACAAACAAAACACTTAATTTAAACTAAAAAAGATTTGAAGGTCAACCATTTCTTGAATAATTGTCCGTGGAAGCTGTAGGATGCTATAGGCGATGACCTGCATGTAAACGATAGCCGTTTCATTACCATTGATCTTAATATATAATAAGCGAACAAGACAAGAACTTGACACAGGTAAACTTAATCGTCTTTTAATGAATATATGAAAACATGAAACACGTGACGCTTTCAAAAGTTTAAAGAGGAGTGTTGTATACAGATAAACGGGGTCAAATTGCGCTTAAGAAACCTAACACTCACCATCGTATGATTAAACAAAAGGTGCAGTTTTCGACTTTATAATGGGTTCAATTGCTTTGTTTCATGATTCTTTTGCATTTTTAAAGAGCTTCCTTTCCAATTGTCAGTGCTATTGAGGCTTAGTGGCAATATGAATTATGTATTGTGGTCTATTACTGTTAATGAGTTTAAAGTAAGGACACGGGCTAAGTAGCGGTCGATCGCTGTAAGTGTGGTTTAGTGACAAGACCAACTGTGTGTTGTGGAACTATGTAGCGGTCGATCACTGTAAGTGTGGTTTAGTGGCAAGACGATCTGTGTGTTGTGGAACTATGTAGCGGTCGATCGCTGTAAGTGGGGCTTTAGTGACAACACGAACTATGTATTTTGATGTCGATCAATGTAAACGTGGTTTAGTGATAACACGAAGTCTGATTGTGTTCGACCACTGTAAATGAAATTAAGTAACAACACAAACTATGTAATGCTGTTGGTCAATGTAAATAAGGTTAAATGGCAAGAAGAACGGTTTGTTGCGGCAGATCACTGCACATGAGGTTACGCGACGACACGAACTATGTATTGCGGATATTTACTGTAAATGAGGTTACACGACAACACGCACTATGTATTGCGGATATTTACTGTAAATGAGGTTACACGACAACACGAACTATGTATTGCGGATATTTACTGTAAATGAGGTTACGCCACAACACGGACTATGTATTGCGGATATTTACTATAAATGAGGTTACGCGACAACACGAACTATGTATTGCGGATATTTACTGTAAATGAGGTTACACGACAACACAACTATGTATTGCGGATATTTACTGTAAATGAGGTTACACGACAACACCAACTATGTATTGCGGATATTTACTGTAAATGAGGTTAAGCGACAACACGGACTATGTATAGCGGAAATTTACTGTAAATGAGTTAAACTGACAACACAGACTATGTATAACGGATATTTACTGTAAATAAGGTTAATAAACCACGCGGATTATGTGTTGCGGTCGATCGCTGTAAATGAGGTTTAGTGGCAACAAAAATTACTTGTTGCGATCGATCAATACAAATGTGGCACATTGAAAACATGGTGTATAGCGGATATTTACTGTAAATAAGGTCAGGTGACAACAGGGACTATGTATAGCGGATATTTACTGTAAGTGAGGTAAAGTGACAGCGGTCGATCGCTGTAAATGAAGCTTAGTGACAACATAAATTAATTTGTTGCGGTCGATCAGTACAAATGTGGCTCATTGACTATATGGACTAGGTATTGTGGTCAATCACAGTAACTGCGGTTAAGTGGCAACAGAAATTAGTTGAGGCCATCGATCAATACAAATTTGGCTCATTGACATCATGGATTATGTGTTGTGGTCGATCATTGTAAATGAGCTTTAGTGGCAACACAAACTGTATATTGCGGTCGATAACTTCAAATAACGTTTAGTGACAACACAGACTATGTGTTGCGCTCGATCACTGTAAACGAGGTTAAGTGACAACACGAACTGTGTGTTACGACAGGTCGCTGTGAATGGGGTTTAGTACCCACAATCTGTCTTATTGCACGTGTGCTGCTGTTTTGAGTCTGGTGGATGTAGTTGCTAGTGATTTTCTATACACCCTTAGTCTGGCAAACTGTCATCAATTGGCGAAATCAGGGATAAGTAAGCGTCATATTACTACCTTTTATTACTAGACCTGCAGGAGAAGGTGTTAAAATTGCGATAGTCTGGTAAGATAACGCTCTTTTTGAATGTCTAAATGGGATTATCTAACTGTCGGCAACCTGTACTCCATCACCTGCTCACAATGTGAGGAGTACTGATCATTTTTAAATCAATCACTGATTTACAGTATACAAGCTGATCTATACTTAATGTCCGACGCCAAGTGAAGACCTGCATACTCAATTTTTAGTTCAGGACTTGCATCCAACTTTGATTTTTCTCGAATGCATCACGGTATTACTACCACCGCCGAAATACGAGGTAAACCCCCAAATCACTCAAACAATATTAGGAATCTAGGTTTCGGAGCTGATGAGTGAATGGTGTGCTATTTAGTGTGTTGTATCAACGTGGATCTTTTCCGCATTTGGCTTTCCAGAATATTTGTACCTAAATGACATGCTCAGGCTATGGTATTTATTATACACCTTATTCAGAAATACAAAGGACCAAATGAATACCCATAATAATATCAAAAGACACCTCTACTAAACCCGCTCCTGCCATTTAATAAACAGTTGAGGTCATAATTAAAGCTATTAAAATGTACCATTATTTTCTCACCGTGTATAACTGCATAGGTAGCAGATGAATGCGTGTGTTAAACAAAACAGTAAACAGGTGATACATTATTTCCATTGACCTTTGAAGACGAAATTAACAGCTGTGTATAAACGATAGCTATGTAACGTGCGTACATGAGCTTAGTAAATGCGATGGTAGGAATGGGCTATTATATATACATTAAATAGATATTAAAAGTGAATATTTCTTTCCAATGCCTAGGAGCGACCATGTTGAGTATAAATAAACTGTGAAATAAAATTATGGCGGCATACTATGGAAAGCCGTTTTATCACTTTTACCTTTATTTTACATATGTCAAATTAGTTGGCTTTTAATTTACTTTTGTACAACTCATTTCCACATATATGAAATTCTTTTTTTAATTATGTTGAAAGATTTTCATTTATGTGAAAAAATATTTCCCTTCTGTAAAATAAAAATTTATTTTTACATATGTAGAGTTCTTTTCAACATATGTGAAATCCTTTTTCTCATTAGTAAAATAAAACACCAAATGTAACTAGTTCACATATGTGGACGAGAACTTTACTTTTATTTAGATATGGACAAAATAGTGTCCACTACGAGAACCTTCATTTGTGCTCCTTTCGTGTTGTAAAGACTTTCAAAATGCAAAGACGACTGGAATATATTCCACATGCTGTGCAAGTTAAGCCTCACCAGGGCACACTCCCAAGTCGAGATAATTTATCAGTTGGTCCACTGTAGCCAGATCACAACAACAACAAAGCAAAGCGCAGACAATGACCTATGTTATATATATAAATATATAAAATAAATATATATATATATATATATATATATATATATATATATATATCTTTTTCACATATGTTGAACTCTTTTTTACATAGGTGAAATTTCACCTATGTAAAATTAATAATTTAACATATGTAAAATAAATAATTTAACAAATGTAAAATAAATAATTTAACATATGTAAAATTAAAATCCAAAATATGTTGAATTCTTTTCCACGTACATGTGAAATTCTATTCCACATATGTGAAATTCCTTTTCACATAAGTATTAAAATAAAGTCATTTATTTAACAGATGTGGAAAGAATTCAACTTCTAAAGGTAGACGTGATAAAACGGCTTGCCATAGCATACCATGGTTTACTGTCACAAATGTTAATGCAACAACCAGCACAGCAATAAAACAATATGATTTTAAAAAGAGATGGTTGCAAATAAATTAATTTTTGTCTTTCCTTTTAAGTTTAGAATAATTATTGGCAGGCGTGGTAACGTATGTCCACTGATGATGGGGATGAGAGAAAGTGTTGTGGTAACCCCTACAAGCATGAGGAAAGACAAAATACGCTCACTAATGGTGTATAATGCGCTCTTGTTGCTAACAACAACCTTGTATATCAGCGATTAATCAGGGTATGACGTCTTGAAGTTTCCGCATTAGGTTGTGATAAATATATTCGTTCAGAATTAAAGCAACGACTCATCCCGCTATCGCCCTCTGAATATGATACCAGAATGCTTGAAATGTATTTATGTTGTTTATGTACATTAATATTTACCGCCATTTACTTATTATGAGTATTATGAAATATTCGTTCCATTTCAGTAGCTCTATAGCATATCTCTATCTCCATACCATTGACTGTTGTATGAAATAAATATTCACCTAAATGATTTCTCGACATTTTGTCAACAATTAATTGACAGACATTGTTTTTGGCGATTATTGTGAATCTCTTTTTTGCCACTTTAAATCAGCATGACCCTAACTTTAAACTCCAGCCTACTCTCAGCCGTAATCGTGTAGATCTTTTAAGATGTTACTGTGTGGCAGGGTCTCAATTTGCATACCCGTTGGTTAGATGGCGCTTCCTTTTGCCCTGGAGCTGTCAGAGCTAAGAAAGAGCAGAAAAACAATCCTTGGATTGTCTTGCATTTGTCCTGTTTTGTCTTTGCCAATGGCGTCGAGGGTGGTCATCTTCACCCATTGCGCTGGCAAGCCGTCATATGTAACCATGCTAACTCCGTGCCTATAATTATCTGATCACGGTCTGCAGTGTTAAACCGCTCGTAATACCACACTAGTTTATATTCTCAACACAGCCTGCGTTGGTGTCAAATTAAATGTGTTAATATTTCAGACAACCCTGGTGAGCTACTGTCATTCTCTTTGAGGCACCATTATAAATTAAGATGCTTCCGCTGCGACAACAGATAAGAGTCACAGTTGAGAGACTACAGAAAGTAGGTCAAATACAAGACTTCGTCGATGGCAAGTACGTCGAAAAGCGAATTATTAGTTCTGCATTAGGGTTGGTGTTAAACTTTGCGTTTAAAGTAACGCTTAACCAAACATTTAACGTAATCGTAAAACTTATTAGAAACGTAACACAGAAACCGTAAACAAAACGCTTTAATTCGCGGCATATCTTACATAACAGTTGTATATTCATATGTTCTATCCTTTTATTTGAATGGTGTGAATGACGAACACGTATTGAAACACCGGAGATCTAGCAACATACGTTGCTGGGACAAAATTTATCATTGGCTAGATTTGTCTGCAAAGGATGCCAAAAATCAACTGATCAGAAAAACGTATGTACCTCAATGCCATAATATTTAAACTAAGTATTCCGCATCTCCTAACTTAGCTTATCTCCAGCACGTGTTGCTATTGTAGCCATGTTCGTTGTACTATAGAATCCGTGCTATCGTTATTGGGATCTTGTCAGGTTTAAAGGAAACAAATACTTGAAGAATGTAGTACAATGTATAGTAAACATGCATGTTCGTTGACGAGGTGAGTGTCTTTAAGCGTGCATTAGTCACCACATCATTCAACACGTCATTCACGCAGTTCTGTCAGAAAATCTGCCGATACCAATAGGTGTAGTGGGTATCGTTCCTATATCGATTTGGCCGAATAGAACGTTGCGTAACAATTATTTTAATGCATTTGTAAATTGGATAATGATGTAGATCTGAGTGAACATGCTATCATTATACGAGTCATCATGCTATTTCACAGACAGTTGTCAAATGCTCTGTTATATTCCAGTCACGAATTTGTCACCTCCCGATTTTAAAACCTAATTGATACCAGATAATAGAGAATCACTAGAGCTACTTAACTTACCATCACCGGTCATTAGTCCATGGCAAGTAACACACAAGATGTGTTGTGACGGATTTATGGACCTTGAATAAACGTACAGAGAAACAATGGGTCTTATACACGGTTGTGTCATTTTTACGATTGGGTCAGACGGAGAAGCCGTACAATAATATGACATAAAAGTGCCACAATGTTGGTGGCGCTTATGGGGTTTAACATGTCAGTAATAAGCATAAACATCGTAGCTTTAAAAAGGAAATGTAGAATCCGCAGTAACTGTTTTGTTGTAGTTGTATGTTTTGCTCTAATGTTTTCCATCAAAACCACCATTGGAAAAAAATATATTTATATTATACAAAAGAGGAAAAAATGTGGAATTTTGTTGCATTGTTGACTGATCAATTTCCGGTGTGTTCTAATGTTTTTCTTTACCATAACGGTCTGTTAGCGAAGAATCATATTGCTGTCATAAACAGATGTTTAAATACTATACAACGGAGCGTGTATCTGGAACAACGTTTCACACTAAACCCATTGCAAATTTACAGCCAATCTTGTAGATTACATCTGCCTTCAATTAACCATTCTGAATTCATCAATATATAAAGTCTCTTTTCCAATTTATTGTGCTTCAAGCTTTAAATAGTAATTTAATTACCATTTGAGAGGTTTTGTTTAGTTCTTAATCTAGATATTTACAAGTTACGAGCAATGATTTGCTCCGATGGTACACCTACTGGGAGTTTACCTCAATTGATGTCTATCGCCACAATTAAAAAAAAAAAAAGGCACATACACACGAATCCTGTTTTATGGAATCTGGAAGAATTCACGTGCATTTCACGTGCTCTATTTGTCTGTTTAACCACATTAAACCTCAAATCTAGGTATGAGCAAGCTTGGGGAAACC
>JARFOD010148012.1:0-12671 GCA_031763545.1 Mopalia muscosa | reverse complement strand
TTCAGAAGTTGTACATCCATAACAGTCGTCATGTCTTACTAATTCACCAGCTTCTAAATGCCACTCAAACAAAATATAGATGTAGAGGGGACTAGCTTAACCTGCCTCTACCTACTGAAACTCATATGTGGAGGGGCACCCATTAAGTGCAGTGCGATACACCCCAACAAGACAGACCAAATGGACAGGGAGACAGACAAACTTTTAGCAAAAGCAAGGGCAGCAGTTTAGGACAGCTCTGGCAATCTCTATACATGTTCCACAACACATCTAAGAAACCAATGTCACACAAAAAATGATGTGCAAACTTAATACATATGTCAAATTATAAATAAATGTATGATAACAAAAATATGTACGTTATGTTGACTGAGGGTTTCTGGGTCTTTCTAAAAATCCCCAGAACTACAAATCTCAGAGAAATCTAAAAGACCGGAGTAAAAAAAAAGCTAAAAAAAAAACAACTTAGGACTATCTCTAGAAGGTATTTAACAGAACAGATTTGTCAAAAATCCCATTTGAATAAATCAAATGAGAAAAAAGGTTAACAGTGTACTTAGAGTGTGCCAAATCCTGTCTTACAAAGTCATCTAAATAAGACCAGGCTATAACTTCGTGTTATAACATGGTGATATAAATCACCAGAGAGTTAGGTTTTTACCACAACTAAGCCTGCTGAACTAACAGATAATGTTGAACTCTCAGGATGTTAGAAGAAAATAAAGGTTGTAGTGTGAAGAAGAAACAAGATATTCTCTGTGGCTATTATTTTCTGTTGAAGGTTTTGCCTTTGTCTGTATGTTTGGGTTCTGAAACACAATGTAACAGCTGTGTCTACAGTCACATCTCAGACCAATACCAGATAATTTACTTCTACATATTAAACTTCCCTATACTGTGTGTTAAGAAATTGTTTTCCATTATAATAAAGAAAACAATAAAGGGTTTTTTTTCAAATCTATTAGTAATTCATAAGTTGGAAAATAGCTCACCATAAAGAAAACTTTTTGTTTTGTTTTATATTATCATTCTTAAGTTTATTTGGGTTATGAAATTTTGATGTGGAGTGAGATACGCATAATATTCTTCTGTAATTAAATTACATGTAGTTGTGTTTAATGACTGGCAGGAGAAGACACATGCAGTCATACATGTACCACAACAGGATCATTCAACATTCGGCTAATTGACATTTTAGAAGGGGGTTTCATAAACTTTCTGTCAAAAAGGTGCAGGTCAAATTAACATACCTGATGCAAATATATTAGTCAAACACACATGTAATAAGAGGATTACATAAACTTCACAAAGGTAAAAGTCAAAATTAATATACCTGTACTGAACAGAATAATCCAACAAGCCGTCATCATTTTAAAAGTAAAATTATTACACTTGTAGCAAAGCGAGTAAATCCAACAAGCTCTTAATTCATGGAGGATTTCATAAGGCCCGCTGTCATAAAACTAGCTATGCGTAATGAAGGGCTTTGTTCTAGTGGGATCACTGTGAGGTATTTGCCTTGAGGCGTGACGAACACTAGACATGATGGCGACGACCCATCTGTTAATGCTCTAAAACGCCTTATTATTATGTAGATATCAATCAGAAGAGGTCCATCACTGCCGAGCTGATCTGAATAACTAAGGCGATTAGACTTATGTCCAGAATAAATTCACCAGATTTTTTCTCACTGTTCTTTCTAAGTTGTACATATGTTTTCCGCTTCACTGAATATTGCCCGACTCTAGACCAATCATCAAGCTCCTACTGAAGAGCAATTTAGCCAGGATTTTCTCTGTTTACTAGGATTAGTAGGGGTCAATTGCTCACCTCATTAAAGATTAAAGAGGCTTAGTGAAGTATTACTTATAGATAAACAGACACTACTATGACACTAATTCTAACGATTATATAAAGGGTATATAACTGGTGTCATTTGTGCCCTATTTCAAGATTAATACTAATTAGTGTAAACCTTGTCAGAAGTTTAATCATCTCCATGGCAACCACAACCCCAGCAGCTGTTGCAGAAGTAAATTAAAACACACAAAGAGAATAAGTACTTGTACAACAAGGATATTCAGTTTGTTTGATCTATTTCTTTATCTGAAAAACTAATATAGCTAGGGCAATTTTAGCAGACTAATTTTTAGGTTTTGACAAAATATATTACAGCACATGCCTGTATATACCAAATTATGACACACTGTAATTTTGTTATGTTGAGAAATTGATGTTCCAAAATAATAAGATTATAATTATATGGTTTGTTTGTTTGCTTGATTTGGGTTTAACGTTGTACTCAAGGGTATTTCATTTATATGACGACGTATTGTCCACTTGACAATGCACCTAGTCTTATGCTGTGTAAACCCAGGGTGAAACCTCATAAAAACCACCCCTGCAATTGCCAGAGCCACATTATGTGACTCGCTCATATACCTGATTGTTCGACAGGAAGACTCAATCCGGTGAACTAGGTCATATGATTTGTAGTACATCAACATCATAAACTATGATGAGCTATCTTACACCAAATTCATTCTAAATTACAGTTAAATTACTTGATAATCGTGATGTAAGGAGCAATAAAACCACGTTATTAATGATAAGGATAACTCAGAACCGAGCAAGGCAAGATCAAATGTGAATGGGTATAAACTAGAAGGTCTTTAAATCCTTCAACAAACATTTATCATTTACCTGATTGTATGTGAACCTGCTCCAATACAAAGAACAATGGATAAAAACAGAAAAGACATAAACATGATAGAAACTCCTGAAAACTTGCACTTGAATACCTTGAAAGCCTGAGGGTTAACTGGACACAAATCTTTATCAACTGGTCAAACTACAGACCAAAGTCAACAGACAAGAAAGAGCCATAGCTTACAGCCTTTCCAAACAATACACCTTACAGCATTCAAATACATAATGCAAGAACCTGTGACCATAATCAGATCCCCAAATTCACAAGTCAATTCTTCAAAGACTTTAACGCGGCCATTGCTGGAAACAGAAGACAAAATTTCTCTGATCATTGATATAATTTCCATAATTTATTCTATGTCAACTAGAATCTGGTGTGGTAGTAACATGTTTAATGTGTCAAGACTAGGAATTCTGTGAGCATAAGCTAATAGTATTTAGACTTCCTTAGCTTCATTTAAAAAACTATTTATTTGTTATTTAGAGCAAATTAAATTTAATTTGAAAATAAATGTTGTCATAATATAGAGCTCTGAGCACAAAAGTTGAAAGAAATTCTTTAACAGATAACCTTAAAAATAAAAAAAATTAGAGCACAATGAAGGGTAGCTTCCGGTTGCCTTGGTGCTTTGAGAT
The DNA here is from genome assembly GCA_031763545.1 of Mopalia muscosa. Classification (NCBI taxonomy): domain Eukaryota; kingdom Metazoa; phylum Mollusca; class Polyplacophora; order Chitonida; family Mopaliidae; genus Mopalia; species Mopalia muscosa. Next base: position 9,326 of record JARFOD010148012.1, on the reverse strand, counting down.
TATCAGATATATGGTGTAACATGAAGCAGATTCCATAAAGTATCTCTTTAGAGTAACAGCAATTGGCATTGTTTAACATCGCAAATTAACTTTGTTTAATTTTTATAAGATTATGTCCTTCATATTTTTCTTTTGGAGCACAAATCTTAGTTTTCAAAGTTTACCATATATATATTTTTTTTAAAGAAGTTATTTGGGAAAATTGTTATTTGAGTGTTATATTAAAATTATGTTGCAGAGGGCCTCAAGGAAAAGCAAATCGTTAATTTGATTGAGTTTCACCTTCTATAAATAAAGATTTCATTCATTCAATTGGGATGTTGTTGTCTTGCACCATGTGATTGCGTCCTGTTTTTGTCCCGTTTTGTCTTTCTTAATCACCAGTGGTGTCAAGTGTGGGTTCCTTCACACAGTTATATCAGCAAAATATCATAAAGTATGCCGTAAAATCCAAAGAAACAAACAAACTTTACTTTTTCTTCTTGGTCTTCAAGAAGAAACATAATTTTGTTTAACCTAATGAAAGTCTAGAGAAAACATTGATTTTCTTATATGGATGTAAAACCACTGTCTTGATAATATATTATGTAAAACACAAATATGTTAAGAGAATACCAGAGGTCTACATTACGGCACATTGCAATATTGTTAGACATAAATTCTTTTGTGTGCTGATATGTAAAGCCCCAAAGATGGGAGTCACCCTAGCAAAAGCTTAGATCTTCATATCATCATTTTATCTCTGATAGATAACATTTGTCTCTTGATCCCCTGACAGAGATTTCCTTTTGTTATTTTACAATCCTATTGTTTCCACACAACAGCTTTGATTTAAACAAATGCAGTTCTAAACAGCATCAATCTTTTCCGTGATAGATATATTCCTTAATCATCTGTAATGTTGGCTGCCACAAAGGCATTCCTCTTGCAAATCTTACAATACTTAAATATGTCATGCATGGCCTTAGTCTCATTTCAGAGGCATGGGACAGGAATCGTGGCCAAAAATGTGTTTTTTGTAAATTTCATTTCATCATAGCCTGTTACACAATTGCTTTTTGTCAAAATTTTGTTTCTCCACATGACTTATTTAATTAATGGCATGCTTTCAATGTAAGAAGGTGAATCAGGAAAAAAAAGTTCAGAGTTACAGTAAAGTCTAAACAGACCAAAGACAAACTATAACCCTAACACTTAACCTAACCCTAAACTCATCATGTCATCATACCTGTAACTCGAAATGACAGCTATCGTATATAACTTTCACACCTGGAATAATCACCCCAGAGAAAGTCTAATTGTCTAATAGATTAATCTGATTAGATAACGACAGTTACTTAAAAATGAAAGTTTAAGCTCAATAAAACTGATGCTTCAGTGTTATTATGGAAAAAAAGAGAACGTAAAGCACCCCATAACATTCAGCTTCCAGTTTGCGTGGACTACAGTAGCCTGAAATATAATAATAGGCCTATACAGGTTGTGAGTCGTAAACATGTGGACCTAGCTTCTAACTCATATCATATGATGCTAAAGAAATAGCTGTCACTGATATTAACTAACGATACAGAATTCTGCATCTAAAAAAGATAAATCCGCGAAGCCGGGGGTCTATATGAAGTAATACATTACCTGTGTTAACAACTGAGTGACAAGGGCTGTTCATCACAGGCAGCGACAGTCGACTGACAACTGCCGTGTTTCTCCTCCCAGACTGACAGCCGCCTGCACCGCAACTAGAAATACACAGCGAATAGCACAGACACGTCCCTATATATCACCCAAGGTACAACTATGGTGTATTTTCAGATAACACAACCTCCGAGATGGTTTGAAAACAGAAAACGGCCTGTCATTAAGCCAATCTGTGTTTGTTTGATCGTCTTCCAATCTGACTGAACTTAACTCCGACCTGACTCCGCAAACGCCATTTTGAGACATACAGCCAAGCGTTGTCACGTGATTGTATGCCCCGTAGGCCGTTTTACAGGTAATTCATCACGTCTTTTGACAGGTGGACCGCCTTTTATAAAACTTTTTCTATACATATCACAGACAGCAGCAAATTGCCTTTATAATACAACATACAGCAGCAAACAAATCTTTCAGATTTGCGGCTCTCAGTCAACAGCTAATGAAACTCTCACGCCTAAATTACCTGGATGTAAAACCTAAATATATTTATGGCCCGTTATAATCCTATTTATATATAGCCGACCAGGTAAACATTAATTTTAATAACTATTGAAATATATATCTTGAATTATATATATACAAATATACCTACTATCATTAAATGCGGATTTCTCCCCGCAAATTCATATCGAATATACCTGTTGAAATAAATAATTAAAGGCCGATATATGAGACTAACTGTTGTAAGCTCTACTGCCTTTACACTATGGGCCTATCGATAATTTCAGGAATATTGAATCGAGTTCAAATTTGAAACAAACAGGATGATTATGATGAAGAATGTTGTATCCGTATAAGGCTTACTATGTCTCGTATTTGCCTATAGTACACCTGTCCAGAACGGGAGTGTATGTCATTAAGTTGGGAACCAACGTGTGCCCATCTTCCCTAGAAGTAAAAAAAAAGCAACAACAAAAAACAACAAAACAAGTAGGGGCCTAGGCGCACCAATACCCCTTAACAACGATGTTTTCTAGCTCCGCTTTTTCCATTTCATTTGTAAAAGATTACAGTCTACATAACTAACCATTATCTTGAAACAATCCTTTTGTCGTTACGAAAGTGAATATAAGGACTGAACAGTATTCTCTATTCTGAGACAGCATTGTCTTCCTTTCAAGAGATTCGATGGTTCTGGACTAGAATCGCTTCAAACTAAGAAAATGCTATCCCAAAATTACAAAATACTGTTATCTTCTTCGTTGTAAATATGACCACTGGAACTTTGATTTCCAAACTACATAAAAATTGCCAGAAATACATTCAGGCTTGATTGAGGTTGATTCTTTAAATTCTGCTGAATGAACTTTTCCCACATCGATTCAGATCTGTTTTGTCTATAATCCAGTCATTAAAGATACCTATTTCCAACACGATAAAGGCGTTTTACAGGCTAAGTTTTTGGGACAGTAAGTAAAATTACACGTGAGAAGGAACTAAAAAAATCCTGGCATTAGGATATTTCCCACGACAAACCATTAGTTGGCCTAAAGGATGCTATATGCATGCAGGGTGGATTTGTTTGATATGAGTACACTTCGAATCACTGCGGTCCATTTTGTAATCATTGCATGACTTTAATAGCTTTTTAACGCTGACTTGTGTGGTCTATATATTGCTAATTAACAAATAAAAAATAACAATTTTTTTGCACATAATTTACCTCAATGGAGACTTGAATGCCGTCACAACAATAAATGATTGTTATATAACTATACAGCCCCAAAAATCTGCCGGTAAATTTATTTGCTAATTCATTTGTTTGGTGCCTATAACGACTTTGCTATGCAGAATGTTGGTGTGGGGAAAACTTTTGAAGAACCCGTGATGTACGTGAACTTCCCTTGCACAATGCCCAACACACTTGCAGACAAACACATTTTATTTAAAAAAATCTTAATGTGGACATTGACTTTGGTCAACGATAAATTAAAAGGTATACTTTTCAGGACAATATATCTACACATGCATCTTAGATTCGTTAAACCATTGAAGCTCCCCAAAACGTTTGGAAAAGCATAAATGCATAGATAATTAGATATAACTAACAGCATATACTAGACAGACGATCTGGGCAGACTGTATCCCTACGGGCAATTATAGTCTCGACATCTCATTTATCTAGAGGCCTATTCCAAGGAAGAGACACCTCTAATCCCTTGTAAGTGTCAATCTAATTACTAATTAGTGCCGGTTTAATTACACTGGTTTATCTACTTTTAAAGATATTTTATAATGAATTTCATCGTATACTCATAGGGTATATACGATGCGATGAAATAACGAAATTAGCTTTGAAGAATTTAACATATGCGATTTATTCATAGAAGTTTTCTATACAGTTGCCGAGTTTTAAGTTAACTGCTTTCATTATTATATTCAGAAGTCCAACACTATCTTGCAACAGCTTTTTTTTTTAGCACAATCATGTATATACATACAAAGCTACTAAGGACAAGAACAATTAAATGCTCTAATAATTACGTTGAAATAATATGTATTTATGGTGTATTTCCATCCCGTGGTGCACTGGGACAACATGAAGCTCCCACTTTACAGACAAGGAGGCCTTTAGTGATTAATTGGTATATGAAATAGAGGCGAGTGCATGCAGGTTTGTTTTGTCAACACTGTAGGCCCCTAATGTGACCATGATAGAGTTTATGTCTCCTTTAACTCCACTCCTTATCAGGGTGAAAAAACAAACAAACGAAAAAGAGGGGAAAGAGAAAGAAGGACAAATAGCATAACCAAAATGTCAAATCTATAGCTGGCTGAAAGGAATGGAAACAATGTACTAGTAATGTCTGGAGACTTGTTGCTCTATGTTACCTAAAAATTGTAATAGCTATATTTAAAAATAAATAATAATCGTAATTATAAATCGATAATAAAATATCGATCTTATCAACGCCCTCACCCATAATATATATCACAAAAAGGAGAGACTGCCGCTCCATGCAACTTTCCCTATCCTCAAAGCTTCTGGGGCCTATAACGATCTCTGGACCCTCGAATTTTATGTTAGATTTCATCTTTTAATGTCTTCCACAAAAAGTTAAATCCCGGACCTTTACGTATTGATCGTTATCAGAGTTTAATCAGATAATTGAAGTGTGTATCTATTAGATGTTTGTCATTGATGGTTAATCCGTCACATTCAGATACTGTATCTATAGGGCACAAGGAGCCAATTGTGAATTCATGAATGAAGGATTGTATAGTGGTCCTTTATCTCTGCCAGATATCTGTTATCTTCAAGTGGAGTCCAGTGTGTGTATACAGTTTACGAAAATACGAGATAAAACATTTGATGAAATTATCTGATAGCGACACAATACAATGTGGGAAGACATCTCATTTGTTGAACGAATTCTATATTTAAACAATAGGACACGCATTTTAATAGCCTTTTAAAGGATAATCTAATTATTTACAAATAACACGACTTGTTTCCATTGTTATATACTTTACATATACTTGGAAAACAAACTAGGCATAAACTCTTCATTTATAATACTGCTTAAAAAACCCCAAAAGATCCGCTGCAAATTGGATATATTTAATTTAATTAAAATCGGGTCTTTCCTTATCAGGCATGTACGAGTAACTGAGTGTTACCACTCGTCACTTGTGACAATCTTGAATGATAGAAGGTATAGGTATACCGTCAATCAGTCATCACATCAACTCTGTCATTGCTTGCATGACTATTTTCATTTCCTTTACTTGCCTAGTGATTTAAAAAAAAAAACACCGGTAAACAGAGAAAGATGTACAGTGCAAGGCACATTGGTAAAAGCAAACATCGACGATATCATTACATACATGAAAACTATAGTGCCTGTGGCTGGTGCGGAGAGATGACACTATCCTATATACTCAACGGGTAGGCATAGAACCCCAATACAGTAAAGACACTAACCTGACACTAAGTGCAAGCATGGGTAACTATATAGAGTGGATGTCACGCAGCTGATTATTTCGATTGATACCCAAATATAAAAATGTTTTTGGGGTATTAACGCCGTACTTGGGGGTATTTCACTCATATGACGGGGCGTCAGATCTAGAAAACACAGATCATCGGCAAAAAGTTTGTTTGTTGATAATATTGGACAATTTCATGAGTCATAATGTAACATAGAAACCATTACATCGATTTAGGAACATTATGGAAATCCTGGTATTTCTGAAGCAGTGCTTATAGACAATATAGCAAACGCCTATCTCTTCACATGGCGGATACGAACTCCGTCCCACTATACGATGTTGGCCATTTAAAATGGAAAATGTTTCTAATACTGATTGTTTACCTATGTGTTGTGCTTACATAACAGAAAAAGGGTCTGTGTTTTAGTTAAGAGATAGGGTCTGTGTTTGTTAGATCTAGAAAAGACAGACCATCGCCAAAATGTTTGTCTGTTGATAATATTGTAGAAACGCTAGTGGCATAATGTAAAATAAACGCTGCTATAGCTTGAAACTTAATTCGTAAAAACTGAGGGTCTGTTTTTTTCTAAGCTTATGATGTCTGTGGTCTGTTTTCTAGGTCTGTGTCTTCTAGACACCCCCTGCCAGCCCGATAGGTAAACCCCCTCACCCTCGACGCCTATGGCAAAAATACAAGACAGGACAACCACAGGACGCAATGCCCAAAAGCGCCTGCTACTAAACGGTATGTACATTTATACAGAGCATAAGACAAGAACAAATTTATGCTTGCGTTGTGTCTTCGTTTACATCGTATCACCCAGGTTGGGAAGCCAATATAGGTCATCTGGCTTCCATACAAGAGCGACAAGAAGCTAGCTTACACAAAGCCATTTGCTTATCACAATTAATTGGTATACGAAACAGAGGCGAGTGCAGGTTTGTTTTGTCAACACTGTAGGCCCCTAATGTGACCATGATAGAGTTTATGTCTCCTAACTCCCCGCCTTATCTCACAGCCAGTAAGACTTTACTTGGCTTAAAATAAACACTGTGTCGTATGACTGACTTAGTATATCTAAATAATAGTCTTATAACTTATAACTGTAGAAGAACTGCAGAAAAACCAGCATACAGTTTATTAACTTCCTTACTCCGCACAGGCCGTTTTTAACTATGAGTATACTCATCATTATTGGCTAATATCAGAAGTCCATTGACTTCTGCTAATATATATAGGCCTATACATGCGGGAACACAAAAAGGCCTATTACAGCGTTTGATACATTTCATTTCTGCTAAACATGATATGATATCAGAAATACTGAAGTCTGCATCTACTAGTGTTATGTAAATCAAGCACAATAAGTATTTATAACGATTTCTTTGATTGGGGTTTCAGTTTGACGCCGCACTTCAGGTTATTTCACTTACATGCCCACATGCAGACCCAGTGCGCGAATGAAACCACTGTAGACGTTGCCGGCAATATACAAAGACAATACAGGTACTTACAGGACAATTACAGGACGTAATCAAAGGCTTCACAACCAAATAGGCTTCATGTTGCCCCTTAGCTCGGAGAGCACCTGGGCATCAGATGTTTTCCAACCTTCATAAGGACTTGTTTTAAATTTTATTTTGTGCATAGCGAAACAAAAGTGCTTTTTATGAATGGATGATATACATCTATAGTCGTTTATCTCCTCAAGATATATCCGTGATTTTATATGATTTGAGTGTTAAAAAAGATAAAACATTTGGCGAATTATCCGAAAGCAAAAGAATACAATTTGGATATATGTTATCAGTTATTATGTTGAATGTATGTGTCCTTTAGTATATTATCTGTAGACCTTTACCAGTGCCTGGGATTTACTCCGATCCGTAAAAATTGATGGGACAGTCCGTCGTGTAAGATATAAAAGTGCTGGGTTCAGTTTGGGTAAAGGGAAATTGTTTGTTTGATTGGTGTTTAACGTCGTACTCAGAGGTATTTTACTGATATGACGACGGGAGACGGGAGAAAACCACCCTCGCGATTGCCGGAGCCACAACATGTGACTCGCTCATATACCTGACGGTCGACAGGCAGACTCGGTACGGTGAACGGTAAATCGAAGCAGGTTCAGTTTAGGAAGCACACTCGCTACAGCGATACCATGACCGCGGGCGCCAGGTAGAGGGTGAAGGTTAGTGTGTGGTGCAAAGTAAGAGTAAATTTAGTTTAAAAAAAAAACAAAACAAATACCATAGCCCAGATTGAAAATTTCCCGTTTTGTCTTAGACGGCGGTCCTACCGAAAATTCTGTTTCGTGGCGAATTGATGTATACATGATAATGGTCAATTGTTCCAACGAAATAATTGCCTTTCGATTGCTGTACAGTCCGACGTAACATTTGCTTCCGGATGCGTGGGAGCTGTTTTTAGCTGGCTTTATGTTATACATATCTCGAAGCCATTTATGTGGAAAGATGCAGTATAGAATGTCGGTGCAGTTTATCACTTTAACTTCTAATTTAATTAAAAAATAAAAAATAAACATAGGCTATAGTGACAATGAGATAAATTCTGCAAATAGTTGAGCCCATAATGCAGTTGTCAATTTAAGTGAGCATAATATATGGCTGATGTAATGATCACAACAGTCTGGCTCATTATACTAAAGAAAGGAGGAAATTATAAGAAGCATGCGGATATGATATGTTATGAAATTGTTAAACATTATACAGCACCGTATAGGCTAGATTAATCCATGATGTGTATAAGTCAATGCATGGGCTGCAACTTGATAAAATAGTTATGATGATACAGATGTTTAAAGCAAAGGATCCGAATGTATATTATTAACGTGCGCCATTTAATATAGGCTATAGTAAATCACTGCAGTTGGTTTGGGTTTCTATCTCTTTATTTTGTTGATAAACATACAAAGAACATTTTTTGCGCTAATTTATTTTAATGGATTTCCCGATTTATAAACTAAACGATTTTGAATCAGAGTCAATTCGTTTTACGGTTTTGTACGAGATGACCGAATAAATAGATAATACATAGTTTTTAATGGTTTTCAGTTAATCATAAAGAAGCCGCATTAATTCGGTGAAATGGCGCGTTCTTAGATAAATATATAGCAAGAATCAAACGACATCAAACACGCTTTATCCTTGTCTGGTTTGTTTTCAATTTTCCGCAAAATACATATGAACAATGGACTGTATTAAGAGTAGACCGTATTTTCATTTGATACACCTCAATTCATCGGTGTCATTTTACGGTATACAATAAATTTCCCCTTTTAGTAAATCTTTGCTCAATTGCACTGCAGTATATATATTTAACGTAAACGTTGAGATATACGGTCCACAAGTCTTCATGGTGGTTCTATTCTTTAACATCCAGTAACAAGTATATAACATGGATGGATGTCATAACTTCAGGACAAATGAAAGATTTCGCAATGTTTAACTTTCCCCCTTTACCGTGTAAGTGTGTACATGGATGCAACAAATTAACAGTATATATTTCTAAATGTGTTAGCAGTAGTATAGTCAGAGCAACTCGGGTCGTATTCGTGAGCAGCTCGTGAGCAGGCACCCCACTACATAAATAGTAGTGATGGCACCCCACGGCACCCCACGGCACCCCACGAGATTTCACGAGACTTGCCTAGTATTTATGTAGTAAATATTTTCGG
>JARFOD010148001.1:0-12671 GCA_031763545.1 Mopalia muscosa | reverse complement strand
TGAAGTGGACAATCCGTCGTCATATAAGTGAAATACCCTTGAGTACGATGTTAAACACCAATCAAACAAACAAACAAACCACAGTAATCCAAAGTGTTTTCGCTTTCGTTTGCATCGTCTTTTCTGGTAGTCCGAAAAAAATCTGTCAAGTAGGGCCTAATGGGGATAAGCACACTACAGTGTGTCAAATTCTCCCAAACTGTTGCAATCTTTCATCGCTTCAATTTGAAAGTAGACTGACCCGGAATTTTCATTATGTCACGCGAAACCGAGAAAATAAGATGATTTTTCGATTTTAATTGATTTACATCCCTGTGCCAGTGTGACTGCTTTTAGAAATATATCCGATGATGTATTTACACATATACAAGATGACGTATTTCGTCAACAAATGCATGTGTCTGTCACGAGATGCAGATATTTATGAGCCCTGGCATTACAGGTGCAAAACCTGTATATGTGTAAATGTCATCGACTCGGTTTCGTGTGACGTAATGAAACTTCCGGGCCAGTCTACTTTCAAATTGAAGGGATGGAAGATTGCAGGTTTTACCACAAGGGGTCTTACTTGTTATTTCTGTGGACTGTCCCAAAATTTGAGTGTCCCAACTTATAAGTTAAGGGTAATTAGATTTCATTTCTTCAAATTCCGCAATGCAAGATGGCAGCCAGTGAATAATTTTAATTTATATGAGACTTGAAAAATAGTTTCCTCCATTTACCGATGGGATTGCATTTCATTTAATTTTGCAAACCAAAATGGCCATCTCTCACATTCAGATATTCTCTTCAAATTTTGCTTTTTATTTTAATACCATAGATGTGGTTGTTTTTCACTAGGTTTCACTACAAATATGGCCCACATTGCATATTGCACCAAAATGGTGATAAGCACCATAACTTTTCCTCTTTGGTTCTTTGAAGAACAGGGTCCGTGGCTCAGTAGTAACGAGCGCCCTTCCTTAACTACACCTGCATTCACGCGATCAAGTCTGCCAATCGACCATCAGGTTTATGAGTGAGTCACAATGTGACATGTTGTGGCTCCAGCAATCGCAGGGTGGTTTTCCACCGTATTAAGGATGTGTACAGTGTGAAGTGGACAATTTGTCATAATATAAGTGAAATACCTTTGAGTAAGACATTTAACACCAATCAAACAAACAAACAAACTTTGAAGAAAAAATTAGTTCTTAAACAAAAGTAGGAAAAGGTGATTTGAGCATATTTTAAAAAAAAAAGGCCTCTTTTCGTGGACCTGCTACATGTAGCCACTCAGCTTGTTACATACCAAAAATGACATGGCCAGCAAGACGCATACCTAGAAATGTTGATTAGTCTGCTATTTTCACAAAACAATGACTGCAGCATGATGTAGAAACAGTTACTCTTCCTCGGACTGCTAAAACGCACAAATAAGGCAATAAACAATATGAAGTGGAAAATCTGCGTGATATAAGTGATTTACCCTTGAGTAGGTCTTTAAACCCCAATCAAGCAAACAAAAACAAATATTATAGCCACTGTAATCCAAACTTTCTCCAGAAGTGGTTCCAAAGTTGATTTTAACTGTCAAGGGAACAAGACAGTATCTGATCAAGAGGTGTCTTTGAAATCTCTTGTCACCAGCAAATATACTAAATCCTAACCGATTGTGGTCTTTTTGCCCCCAAAAAGAATATTATTTTATGAGAAAAGCTGCTTTTTGTGCGTTTTAACAATATTTTCTTGCCACTTCTTGTCTGTTTTGTTTAACAACGTTTTAGTATAAATTTCAGTCCTGGGCAATTTGTTTGTCTAGTTATCTGGAAGGGGCCTAAAAGAAAAAAGAAATAAAACCGTCAAATTCACTGCGCGACTTCCTAACTTTTTGTTCTGTTAAAATGTAGGATTTGTCCACAGTATTTCAACAGGGCCACGGTTCCATGGCTGTGCTGATCTAAGTCATAAAAAAAGAGTTATTTGCTGTTAGCCTGGGGCTCAGCCGCTCAGGTTTACTGTTAACAGCAATGCACATGTATGCTGGACACTTTGACATGGTGTCAGTTTGTTATGATACACACTCCTGGGTAAAATGTCAAATTCTCTCAGGAACAAAAACGTAAGATCACAAATTTTTCTCCACAATCCTACATTTATATAAGACCCATACATTATTTCCAAAATTTCTCGGGAAGCCGTGGGATTGAATTTGAGAACAACAATGTATGACTGTTTGATTTTGTAGCAGTGGTGAGATATATGAGATGCATTTGTAGCATTGAGCAGTTGACCATTCCACAATTATATGATTTTTGTTAATTGTCACACAAAAATAATAAGAAAATTTTTATTTTTGTTTTGTGTTTTTTGTATTTCAGGTTGAAGAATTAGAAATTACAGAAGACGGAATTAAATTCAAAGCACAAGGTCTGGGTGTGCGTGGTTTTAACGAGTATACATTCGAACTTGATTTCTATCATCCAGTTGACAAAGAAGTAAGTCTCAAAATTTAACTTTCATTCATTCTTATGTTCCTTCCCTTGTAAATTAAACAGGATTGTTATAATTTATAAAAAAAAACCTTAGATACCTTCAAAAAGCTCAAAGATTTTAAATTTGATGATAATATCTGCTTTAATTTTTGTGTAATACCTTTAATTTGACAAAAATAATGTCTTTGTATTTATTTATTTATTTTTTCTTTGTCAAAACAGTAATGAACTAAACAGAAATTTATGTTTTTCAGAATTCCAAATACAAGGTGACAGACACTGGTATTGCCGTGGCGATACATAAACAAGGTGTTGGGGATATTTGGCCAAGGTTAACAGAGAAACAAGTGAAACTACCATGGTTAAAAATAGACTTTGATAATTTTTGTTTTGAGGATGATGATGATTCAGAAGATTCAGAATCTGTAAGTTGGGGTAATTTTGAGGATTATATATTCCAGGTGTATGAGAGCCACACAATATGGGTGGTTTTTACGATAATTTTAGCAAGGAATAGTGTGAAGTGGACAATCCTTTATCAAAAAATTAAATACCCTTGGGTATGAATGCAGACCTACCTACCCAGTGTATTTTGTATTCAAAATTTGTGTTGAATACATCAATGTGACACTAAAATACACTCAGAAATTAAATAAAATGCTGAAAAAATACAAATAAAAATACACATTCTGGTAACAAAATATCCCTAAAATATATTTGTTTGACACATTTATTTCATCCAGGGTAGGCAGGTCTGGGAATGTCTTTAAACCCCATTCAAACCAAAAAACAAATATATTTCTGGTCCACTCCCCATTGTTCCTAGAAAAAAAAATACACTTTCTCCCAGTTTGGAACAACAGTATGTTTCTAAGGTCAAATTGGTTCTGGAAAATGTATTGTCACCCAAAATCAATGCCAATGTATTGCTATTTGCATAATATCAGTGTGAAGGTTAAGTCAAAACGGGGTAGAGAACATGGAATGAAAAAAATATCCTAGAAACTCCCCAATTAGTACTGTAAAGGCTCAATCAATCATACTGCGCAGTTTTAAACTCCAAATCAATCATACTGCACAGTTTTAATCCCCAATCAATCATACTGCACAATTTTAACCTCCAAATCAATCATACTGCACAGTTTTAACCTCCAAACCAATCATACTGCACAGTGTTAACCTCCAAATCAATCATACTACACAGTTTTAACCTCCAAATCAATCATACTCGCAGTTTTAACCTCCAAATCAATCATACTGCACGGTTTTAACCTCCAAATCAATCATACTACACAGTTTTAACCTCCAAATCAATCTTACTACACAGTTTTAACCTTCAAATCAATCATACTACACAGTTTTAACTTCCAAATCAATCATACTGTACGGCTTTAACCTCCAAATTAATCATACTACACAGTTTTAACTTCCAAATCAATCATACTACACAGTTTTAACCTCCAAATCAATCATACTGCACGGTTTTAACCTCCAAATCAATCATACTACACAGTTTTAACCTTCAAATCAATCATACTACACAGTTTTAACCTCCAAATCAATCATACTGCACAATTTTAACCTCCAAATCAATCATACCACACAGATTTAACCTCCAAATCAATCATACTGCACGGTTTTAACCTCCAAATCAATCATACTGCATTGTTTTAATCCCCAATCAACCATACTGTACGGTTTTAACCTCCAAATCACTCATATGACACGGTTTTAAGCTCCAAATCAATCATACTACACAGTTTTAACCTTCAAATCAATCATACTACACAGTTTTAACATCCAAATCAATCATACTGCAGAATTTTAACCTCCAAATCAATCATACCACAAAGATTTAACCTCCAAATCAATCATACTGCACGGTTTTAATCCCCAATCAACCATACTGTACGGTTTTAATCACCAATCAACCATACTGCACAGTTTTAATCACCAATCAACCAAACTGCACAGTTTTAACCTCCAGATTAATCATACTGCACAGTTTTAACCTCCAAATCAGTCATACTGCACAGTTTTAATCCTCAATCAATCATACTGCACAATTGTAACCTCCAAATCAATCATACTGCAGTTTTAACCTCCAAATCAATCATACTGCACGGTTTTAACTTCCAAATCAATCATATTGCACGGTTTTAACCTCCAAATCAATCATACTGCACAGTGTTAACCCCCAAATCAATCATACTGCACCGTTTTAACCTCTAAATCAGTCATACTGCACAGTTTTAATCACCAATCAATCATACTGCACAGTTTTAACCTCCAAATCAATTATACTGCACAGTTTTAACCTCCAAATCAATCATTCTGCACGGTTTTAACTTCCAAATCAATCATACTGTACAGTTTTAACCTCCAAATCAATCATACTGCACAGTTTTAATCCCCAATCAACCATACTGTACACTTTTAATGACCAATCAACCACACTGCACAGTTTTAACCTCCAGACCAATCATACTGCACAGTCATAACCTCTAAATCCATCATACTGTACGGTTTTAACCTCCAAATCAATCATACTGCACAGTTTTAACCTCCAAATCAGTCATACTGCACAGTTTTAATCCTCAATCAATCATACTGCACAGTTTCAACCTCCATATCAATCATACAGCACAGTTTTAACCTCCAAATCAATCGTACTGTACAGTTTTAACCTCCAAATCAATAATGCTGTACAGTTTTAACCTCCAAATCAATCATACTGTACAGTTTTAACCTCTGAATCAATCATACTACACAGTTTTAACCTCCAAAACAATCATACTGCACAGTTTTAACCTCCAAATCAATCATACTGCACAGTTTTAACCTCCAATCAATCATACTGCACAGTTTTAACCTCCAAATCAATCATACTCCACAGTTTTAACCTCCAAATCAATCATATTGCACAGTTTTAATCCCCAATTAACCATACTGCACACTTTTAAACTCAAAATCAATCATACTGCACCGTTTTAACCTCCAAATCAGTCATACTTCACAGTTTTAACCTTCAAATCAATCAGTCATGCAGGACAGTTTTATCACCAAACAACCATACCGAACTATTTTAATCACAAAGCAAGGATGCTGTACAGTTTAATCACCAACCAATCATACTACACAGTTTTAACCTCCAGATCAATCCTACTACACAGTTTTAATCACTAATCAATCATACTGTACAGTTTTAATCACCAATCAATCATGCTGTACAGTTTGAATCACCAATCAATCACGCAGGACAGTTTTAATCATCAAGCAACCATACTGTGCTATTTTAATCACGAGGCAAGGCTACTGTACAGTTTTAATGACCAATCAATCATGCTACACAGTTTTAATCACCAGTCAATCAAACTGCACAATTTTAATCTAGATCATACAAACCAGTTTTAATCACAAAACATTCATTCTGAACAGTTTTTATAACCAATCAACCACACAACACAATGCTAATCACAAATCAGTCACACTAATCAGTTTTCATCACTAATCAACCATACTGTACAGTTTTAATCAGTAATCAATCAAGCAGGACAGTCTTAATCGCCAAACAACCTGACTGTACTATTTTAATCACAAATCAATCACACTGTACAGTTTCAATCACAAATCAATCACACTGTACAGTTTTAACCTCAAAACAACCGTACTGTACTATTTTAATCACAAAGCAAGGATACTACACAGTTTAACCACCAACCAATTCTCCCTGGGCTTCCTTGGTAGATCGTAAGAGGCGAGAAATGAGGTTGCTTTCTGTTGCCCTGGTGTTCGCAGAGCTAAAGGGTAATGGGAAGCAGATCTGTTTGTGATGTTCTGTATTTTTGTCTGTCGTCATATAAGTGCAATACCCTTGAGTATGACATTAAACACCAATCAAACAAACAAACAAACAATCAAAAGTTTCAGCAATAAATATATTTACTTTTTCCTTACCTGTTTCAGGTAAAGCAAATGGAGTTTCATTGGAAGGGCTTCCGGACCTAAGCAAAGGTGGACAATTTCAAACTCTTCTATCTGTGGCACAGCAGGCCACTCCTCTCCCCCAACCACCCACGAATGATTCCACTTGTACACCAGAGCGTGGAAAGGCAGTTGTGGATAGCACTCTAGAAAATAAATCTGTTCAAGTGGAACCAGAGAAAACTGATAACTTTTTCTTATCATTAGAATTGCAGAGTAAGAGTGGGCAGAAAGGTGACTTACCAGAGGCTGATGGTGCTATAGATAGACAAGAAACAAAAGAAAAGGATCTCCCTATTTCATCAATTCTCAGTAACCTAGAATTCAGCAGTGAAGACGAAGCTGCTGAGTTTTGTGAAGGGGATAATGATTGGGTACCGCCTCATTCTCACACTGGAGGGAAGTGGCGGCCGGGTCAACGCCCACCAACACATGAAACGCACCCAGACCCTGAGCACACCGGTGGCAAATGGAAGCCTGGTGAATCACCGACTGGAAAGCGCAAAAGAGGAAGACCAAGAAAACTGGATAACCACGTCCTGGATGTAAGTGATGATGACAGTCTAGCAGAGCTTTCAACACGAGGGTTTGCATGTGATGAGTGCCCCGAAATGTTTGAAACCATAGAAGCTTATGCTCAGCACATAGCAGCTGGTCATGAATGGGAGGACTTGGCAAACAGAGTTACTACAGTAACTGTACAATATCCTACTATTAGTAAAGATGGCAGTCCAGAGGTTTCAAAAGGAGATAGACTTCCAGTGCTTGTTTCTAATCAAACCTCAGACTCTCCAACCCACAAGTGTACTGTCTGTGATAAGGAGTATCATAACAAATACAGTATTGCCAGACACATTCTTACACCGCTACATAAGAGACGCGCTGATGGCCATCCAGATAGGTTTAAAATGATACAGGACTATTTGACACCCTTAATGTACCTCAGTCCATACCAGTGTATGATATGCAGGTTCTATTTCAATACTTCAGAGTGTTTACAGGAACATGTTCAAACTGAAAAACACAAAGTATGCATATCAAAACTGATTTGCCCTATTGTTTGCTCTGTCTGCAATTTCTCCACAGTTGATCATGAAGGGGAAATGTATCAACATCTATTAACTCCAGAACATATAAGCATGTGCGAGAAATCCAGCAAACCTTGTGTTATTAAGAAAAAAATAGATGGTGTTCTGAAATGTCCGTACTGTGGGACCACCTGGAAATCCTACTATATGCTTCAAAGACATGTAGAACAAAGGCATCCTGAAGGTCAGCAAGCACAACCTATATTAAGAGGCCAAGGGAGGAGAAAACCCAAATGTCCATTTTGTCTGACACCCTGTCACTCTTTGACTGCACTTACCATCCATATCCGTCGCAAACATACCAGAGACAGACCCTATAAATGCAACTGTTGCAATGTTTCTTTCTGTGATAAACACTCCCTACAATTGCATTTTAAGAGCATTAAACACAAACGTCGTGTTCTCAATCCTCAGACCTCAACGCCCAATGCTGCTTCATTTCCTAAGGCACCTCGTACAAACTTGCCTCATAAATGTCCTCAATGTGATTATGTAGCCACCAACTACCGAGCTTTAAGACCCCATTTCTTAGAGGCTCACAGCAATGATAAGGTGTTCTGTTTACCGTGTAAACGAGAGTTTGTCAGTCAGAAAGGCCTAGAGATACATCAACGAGCCACTGGCCATAGTAATAAGACTCTTAAGACGGATGGCATTGATTCAACATTAAAATGTCCAAAGTGCAGCAAGACGTTTCAGGATCCTAAATGGTTTGAATTTCACATGCTCTCTCATACACATGTATTCTGTGAAACTGACCTCTTCGAAAAATTTCAAGGTCAAGATAAGACTAGTTTGAAATATGAAAAGTTTTTGAGAGAAATAGAATTTGCGTCAAGATCGGAGGTTGTCGTATGTCCTGAACCAGATTGCCAAAAGGGTGTAATCAAGCCACACATGGTAGAACATCTTCGGATTCATACCAACGACCGAATATTTCAATGTCCCTATTGTGAGCAAGGGTTCTACTCGTCGACTGTGCTAAAGAAACACATCCACAAACACCTGGGCCTGACACACAGAGTCTGTGGAATTTGTGGTAAAGAATTTTTGAAGGTTTCTACTTACAAAAATCACCTTCTTACTCATGACGAGACGATGAAGAATCAACATGTATGCAGTATGTGTGGAATGGCCTTCACCTTTCTGGAATGTTTGCGGGTTCACGAACGTAGACATGGTGAGAAAATACACAAATGCACTTATCCTGGATGTCGACAGAAATTCATCTTCAAAAGCGAATTAAACGAGCACAGTCGAATACACAGTGGTGAGAAACCTTTTCTATGTGATACGTGCGGTTATAAGTCTCGCACTAAGAACCATATGTTGCGTCACTCACGGATTCACACAGGTGAGCGGAATTACCACTGCGAGTACTGCACTTACAAGGCGGGCAATAAAACCCATCTGAGACGTCATATGAGAATCCACATTGGCACAAAACCATACAAATGTCCCTACTGCTCATACTCCTGCAATACACATGAAAACATTCGTAAACACATTAACAAAACAAAAAAACACGAAGGATTAAAAATCTACCCATGTAAATACTGTCAGTTTGGCAGCAATAATGCTAAAGAATTCCGCCACCATTTGGAGGATGATCACATTACTCAACTACAACTGGAGAATAAAGACGTATCCTCCGTTATGGCTGGCATTTATGACAAAAGCAGTGACTTTAAAAAGCCTTTGGAAGGAAGCATGATTGTTCCCATAAGAGAGAGAAAGCGCGGTGGGAAGAGAGTGAAAACCGGGAAACGGTTAATGGTTAAGATAGGACTTGGGGACAAGTCTTACTGCAGACAAGATTATGTACCAGAAGATGGGGTGGTTGATGTGCGTGAACCACCAACATCATCATCAGTCATCCAGTATTCTGGAGGGGAACAAAGATGGCTCAGTCCAGGTCACTTAACAATTGTCACAACAGACAACTCCAATGGTATGCTACAAGAGATGAAGGGCTTCCCTCAGTGTGTGGAAGACTCCACGGGTCCCACAGACTATTCTCTCCACAGGCATGGCTATGAGAGCCACACCTCTATTCCCAGTTTCCGTGAGCTGTCCTCTCACTCGTCCGCATCTCTGGGGAACACAGTGCCTCTGTATGCTTCACCTATGTACAAGTATGGCTCTTACAGTTTACCATACCATACTAACTCTACTGAAAGTTATCATGCCTCCACTGGAGAGACTCTATTTCAGACAGCACAAAGGGAGGGGTCCTATACAGTAGACCGTCACTCGCCCTATTCCATTAACCAGACAAGACTTGGTATAGGGGACATGTGCACTACTAGCGAAGAGAGTCATCACAACACAGATCCCAGTCCACATCCAGAAGTTCCGATGGTCGCTTCATCTGTAGATATATACTAAAGAAATACCCAAACATGTACATATAAATCGGAATTCCATATCGATGCCTCGCCTGTTCACATTAACATCCCTCTGGCTAAGGGTAGTATCTATTGAACTGTCTTGACTATGCAGTGGAGGAACATCACTTTTCTCTCTAAGTAAACCCCACTCATTTTATGGTTGTATCAGAGTGACTGTTAACTGTTAGACCACATGAACATCATATAACAGAAGCCTCATTGATCACAGAGTTCAAAACCAGGCAATCAGGACACTTGGTAAAACATTTTTGATAAAATAATGAACAAAACTAATACTGCTTCCCCGATCTACTGGTGTCCGTTTTTATAGAGGCAATCGAGACCCTGATCGTTTGGTCTTTCGTCGAGATCGGAGAACTGTTGAACTGTACTTTTTTTTTCATAAAGGCTCTAATAACAGTTAGATTACAATCAAAACATTGCGGTCAGTGAAAATAAAAATCATGTCATTTCTATAAACAAAAAACCAACTAAGTAATAAATACGTCATTCTATATAGTATTGAAATGTTTAGATGACAAAGGAATAAATATCAAAAGATTCAGTTTATCAAATTAGCCGCATAAGGCTTCAAATGCCAAAGTTTGTATATCCCGAATAGAGTTTAACATACATGTATGATATAAGTCTTGAAAAACTTCCAAATGTCTGGAAACAGAAATATATAATGTCCAGAAAATCACCTCTTGTTTTACGATAGAATACTTCCCCAAAACAAGAAAAGGAAAGCCAGAAATTATATGCATGTAGTTATACATATTAGAAGTAAATTATACTATTTTTTATTCCATGTCGCAGTCTATCAGAGAAATTGCTCACAGACAGGAGGTCCCTTAATTGTCTATTATAATAAATGTACAACATTATGATTATTTATGAACGTTTATGTATATATTAACGCATGGATGAAGGTGACTCACAGGGGATGACCAGAATTGACGTTTAGTCTCTTTAATTCACAAATCAATTTGTTAAATCTATCTTTTTGAAGACTTGTTATTGATTAATTGTATTGCATATATTACCGAAGGATTAACATATGTTTATTTTTTGTTTGTACAAGCACATGTGTATGCAAGAAACAAAGAGCAGGTACCCGCAGGCTACCTTTTCTTATTAAATTATCAGTTTACCCTGGAGGCTACCTTATCATTGTGAATTCTCAATATACATTGGTCGAGAATTTTATTGTTAACGGTTGAAATTTGCGTTGTTCAGAGCAGACATAAAAGATTTTTTGTGTCATAGTATTTTTTTATGGTGTAATAGTACTTTCTTGAAGTGGCAGGATGTTGAAAGTTTGTTATTGAAATCCCCTAAGTTGAATAGCATACGACACCGTGTCCACCTGACTTTGTTGACGTGGAATGAAATCAAACGGCTGTAATCAATTATTTCTAAATGCCCCTAAATTTTACTTTCTACTGAAGCGAAATACCCTTAAGCACAGCGTAAAACACCAATCGATCAATGTTCTTTCAAGTGTTATCAGGTTATTGAAAACAAAAGCTAAACATCCGTGTGGAGCTTTCAGACCTGTCTACTGGGTGTATTCTGAGGTATTTTGTACACATAATTCATGTCAAATACACAAACAGACAATTGAAAGAAAACATAAATTATATGCTATGTTTTTGCACATGCATTTTTTCTAAGCTAAAGGCTTGTCTGGGCTTTACAAAGAAAGCCTATATTGCATTGTTATTAAAGTATGTAAATTGCTAATTCAGTACAAATTCTTGTTATATTATACACAGTGTTATTTTATTGGTAATTATTTTAAATGATCTGGAGGTATGCAGTACTATGTTTTTTGTGCCTTAATCTGGGTAAAACCTAAATGTCATGTTCGTTAACCAAGAGCTATACTCCGAGCTATTCTACAGTACATGTAATGTGGAAGAACTCCGACTAAAGATCTTCGTTAGCTAACATGCCTAGTTGAAGACTTGTTATTACAGTACACTGGACTTTTCAAACCATTACCCTGTAAACTATTTCTCATTACTAATGTAATAAATATAGCATTTTTGACATGTCTTCTCTAATATTGCAATATTAAAGGCCACTCAATACAAAAACAAGATAATCCCCGTATTCAATATTTTCTAATAATCTTGGGATAGGTTTTTGATCCACATTCGTATGGTGATATATGTTCAAATTTCATTGTGCTAGTTTGATGTGCAGTCCATAGTCTAAAACAAATCCTGAGAGCAAATTTATGGTCTGGCATATTAGAGCTATATGATATATTTTCTAAGAAATGTTCTGATTAATCATGAAGACAGGTCATTGAAATGGAAACAGAACTTTAATATCTTGCTGATATTGTCTTGTCGCATATTTAGATCTGCGCCACGAATCCTTTATTAAACCTTGTCACTTGTCTAGAATTACCAATCACAGGGCAGCCCTTCAAAACTTGATAATGGCTTGCCGATTGTTTTATTGGACAATTGAGATAGACACACCTCCCTTAAGCCCTGCATTGCCTCACGCTATGGAATGCTATTATTGAGTCAAAATAGGGTAATGCGGAAACATCTAAACCAGGGGACCTTATTTTGTCTGGGTTTATCATGCTGGCTGTGGGCTATTCACATCACTCTCCGTGGTCCGTCCGTCTGTCTGTCTGTCCCATAACAATTCTTGTTATCACTATATCTCAGAAACTCTTGCTCGAATCACATTAATATTTTATTCAAAGCTTC
>JARFOD010147990.1:0-12672 GCA_031763545.1 Mopalia muscosa | reverse complement strand
CACACAGCGGAAGGAATCGAGTAAGAGACGACGAACATACTATAGGCGTTGTCCAATTAGGGACGATCTGAAACACTCAGCGGAAGGAATCAAGTAAGAGACGATAAACATACAATAAGCGTTGTCCAATTAGGGACGATCATGAAACACACAGCAGAAGGAATCCAGTAAGAGACGACGAACATACTATAGTATTCTTCGTCGTGTGAGAGACTACAAGCACAGACTATGCTTCGTCTGTCAAAGACGAAAAACACAAACGGTATTATGCCTATTTATGTCAGAGACTACAACATATACATACTTTTTCATGTGAGAGACGACAAACACATAGTATACTTTTTGTGTTAGAGACCTCAAACTCCCAATATATTTCTTCGAGTAAAAACACACATAACGTTTCTTTATGTGAGGGACACCAAGCAAACAGTATGCTTCTTCAACCTAGAGAAGACAGGTACACTGTATGCGTCTTCATGTGAAAGACAACACACACAGTATAGGTAAAAACCTATCTTTTTCATATATTGGAAAAGAATTTCACTAATGTCAAACACACTTTTATTTTAGATATGTATAACAGAGTTCCACTTATTGACAGAACTGAGAAATGACTCCTCCCCCACAGCAAGGGCCCGATCCCACCTTCATTTGTGTTTGTATCGTCTTGTGAATATTTTCAAGACAAATGCAGGCACAATTGGAATATATTTCACATACCGTGTAAGTTTATCCTCAGCAAGGCACACTCCCAAGTCGAGACATTTGATCAGTTGGTTCACTGTATTAAGATTACAACAATTAAGGTGACAAATAAAGAGCGAATACAATTAAGGTGACAAATAAAGAGTGAATATTATATTAGGCGGCGGGTTTAATCTTATTCAGTATTTGTATTGTAGCCTACATCATTTTCTTTTCCCAACGAATCATTATAGGCTATTTCCCAGACAAATCAGACGTAGAAATGCTCTCTAGAGAATCGGTCGCAGTTGTAGGCCTATAAAACAAAAGTAGTTTATTCGCTAGAAAATAACAAATGCTTTTCGAAATGCTGAGGATGGCTGTCCTCTGATCAGATTGTACTTTTTGAGCGAATTCATTGCCGCTATGTACAGGATGTGAGGGAGAAGTTATTAATGGTCGTGGATGCTTTTATTTCACATATATACAAAAGAGTTCCACTCAAATTTTTATTTTACATAAGTGAAAAAGATTTCCACATATGTCGAATTAAGGTTTATTATAGATATGTCGAATTCTTTGTCAAATATGTTGAATTGTTTTTGGATAAATAAAGTTGTTTTCAACATATGTAAAATAAATGATTAATTTTGCATATGTGAAATTATTTTTCCCAAATATAAAATTCTTTTTCACATATGTTGAATTCACATATGTTGAATATGTTCAATTTTAATCCACATATATGTGAAATCATTTTTTACGTATGTAACATAAAGCCATTAACTGTATATGTGGAAAAAACATATGTGGAAAACAATCAACCTATGTGGAAAATAATTCAACATATCTAGAATAAAAGAAGTAAAACGGCTTTCCATAACAGTATGCTTCTGTGCGTGAAGACTACAAACAAACCGTATACTTCGATGTGTGATACAAGACAAACTCACAGTATGCTTCTTCATGCCCGAGACGGCAACACACAGTATTTTTCTTCATGTCAGAGACGACAGTTACACAGTATACTTTAACGTGCAAAGACTTCGAACACACAATGTGCTTATTTGTGAGAGGCGAAAAACACACAGTATACTTCTTCTTTTAACAGACGAACAAAGTATCCTTGTTTGAGTGGGGGACCACAAATGCATAGTACACTTCTTCGCTCGAGAGACTACAAGCACACACTATGCTTCCTCTGTCAAAGACGAAAAACACATATGGTATTATGCTTCTTTAAGTCAGAGGCCACAAACGCATACATAGTTTTTCATGTGAGAGACGACAAACACATAGTATAATTCTTCCTGTTACAGACGTCAAACTCCTAATATATTTCTTCGCGTAAAAAACACACATAACCTTTCGTTATGTGAGGGACACCAAGCAAACAGTATGCTTCTTCAACCTAGAGACGACAAGTACACTGTATGCATCACACATAGAATGCTTCTTCATGCGCGAGACCACAAAGATACAGTATGTTTCTTCCCGTGAGAAACAACAAACACACAGTATGCTTCTTTATGAGAGACAAATAGCACATATTATATTTCTTCGTGTGAGAGATAATATTTGTTTGACAACTATACACAATGGCCGTTGCTAGGAATCATCCAAGGAGTGTTATTTCATTAGCACCATATCTTCCTACTCCTCTGCTGTACAATAGAAGGTATTCCGTTATTACATGCTCTTGTATTTAACACAGCACAACTTAGAGGACAGTATGTGTTAGCAGCATGCTATTTATTTCGTAAACACGTAATAAAGATATTTTAAACATATATGCATACACTTTACATCAACCGTAAGAAGATATTGCTAAAAATGTGACCTGCATATATGTATATATATAGAGAGAAAGACATATAGAGAAATACGAATTTGCTTGGTTTAAAATATATATAATCACGCTTTTGTATACACAAAAGACAGCCCTTGAGCGAGTGTTTATATACACGGTACAGGGGTAAATGTATGTATGTACGCAACAGGGTTGTTGCAAACAATTTCAGTGACCACATAACACGTCAAATTAGGGCTCTTTTAAAATAAAACTGTACCAAAATATAGTGTTTGTCTACGATAGGTTTAAGAAACTGCTGGCAATGTAATTTCAAAAGCAGTGTACAATTTGTCAGTATAAATGTACGTAAATGTCTATTCGAATCACAACACAGTATAGGTTTATTGGTTTCACTTTTAATTCATTCTTCTTGAGCATAGATAAATACAGCGACCACATTATCAGAAATGCTTTACCCAGTCAAATGAACTAACATTTCGTGAAATAGGACGTGTGATAGTCATTAAGGTATGTGTGCATGTACTGTCTTGTTTGTCTTAGAGGCAACAAAGTGCGCCGGTGGCAACAATTCGCTAGCTACTGCAAGAATATCAAGAGTGGATTTCAAGTAATATTATTCAAATAAACTTTCAACAAAATCTTTTAAAAATAAGAGAAATAATCACTCGTTGATATATACTTACCATTATTCAGTGAAGATCGCTTTGACGTTTTGAATAACACAAATGTGTTGTTTTATGCAGCACTGTGTCCACACAATTTGTACTACAATGTACAGTCTTATAATGCTATCCACTGCTTGATTCTGTCTCGCACAAAATGTTCCACTTATAAAACCTACAATAAGTAAACAAGCATATCATTGTTCAGTCCTTTTGTATCAATAATTTAGAACTATGTTTTTTTAAATATCAGTAACGGGAATCCACTAAAGAGAAATAAGTAAAACACAGCTGTTTCGTTGAAGACAACCGAGTCTGAAGTTTATGTGTGTCAGCTGGGATTCTTTTTCGCGAGTATGTTGAGATGAAGATGAATGAAGAGGATAGACTACTCAGATAGACAACGCCGGCATCACTCATTCAAGCAGATTCCTCGTTTCAGCAATTGGCATCAAATTACAGTCGGTAAAACGGTCGGCCACTATAGCTTAGGAGATGTGACGATTCTGCCAGAGATCCCGCACATTAGCCTACCTATCAGCAGACATAGCTTCCGTCCACACAGATAACATTAGAAACATAGTCTGTGAGGATTGATGTTTTTCACGCGACTCACGGTCACTTCTGCCCCATGTATATGGTCATTATAAGAAACTCAAATGACCTCACTCAATAGAGATAGTTTTGTTCAACGGGTTAACCTATTGGTTTACATATCAGGATCTCTTTCTGTCCATAGAAAGGTTACTTCGTGGTCAAATCAATTTTTAGTGACAGCAGTGCTCAGTTTACTTTATAAGTGAAACGCGTTTCAATCCAGGTGTCTTAATTTGCTAGTCAAGGGCCTCTCAAAAATTTAAGAGCTTGACCTTATCTGTTCCACAAACAGTCACGTCCACTTGTCCTTCCAATAGACCATTGATGTTCTATTCAATAGGCAGACAGCATCTGATACAGTTTCGGCATAATCGATCTGTCTAGAACTCTTTACAATCCACATACCGCATTTCATACACCTTCGGCTTGGTCAATCTGTCTGGAAATCTTTACTATCTACATACTGCATCTGATACACTTTCGGTATGGTCAATCTTTATAGAACTCTGTACAATCCACACGCCGCATTTGACACCCCTTCGGTATGGTCAATTTGTCTGGACCTCTCTACAATCCACATGCCGCATTTGACACATTTTCGGCTTGGTAATCTGTCTGAAACTCTCTCCTATCTACATACTGTCGCATTTGATACACCTTCGGCACGGTCAATCTGTCTAGAACTCTCTACAATCCACATGCCGCATTTCATACACCTTCGGCTTGGTCAATCTGTGTGGAAATCTTTACTATCTACATACTGCATCTGATACACTTTCGGTATGGTCAATCTGTCTAGAACTTTCTACAATCCACATGCCGCCTTTGACACCCCTTCGGTATGGTCAATCTGTCTGGACCTCTCTAGAATCCACATGCCGCATTTGGCACATTTTCGGCTTTGCCAATCTGTCTGGAACTCTCTACAATCCATATACCGCATCTGATACACGTTCGGCTTGGTCAATCTGTCTGAAACTTTCTACAATCCACACGCCACATTTGACACACCTTCGGTATGGTCAATCTGTCTGGAACTGTCTACAATCCACATACCGCATCTGATACATCTTCGGCATGATCAATCTGTCTAGAATTCTTTACAATCCACATGCTGCATTTGATACACCTTCGGCTTGGTCAATCTGTCTGGAACTCACTACAATCCATATACCACATCTGATGCACCTTGGCTTGGTCAATCTGTCTGGAACTCTCTACAATCCACATATCGCATCTGATACACTTTTGGCATGGTCAATCTGCCTGGAACTCTCTTAAATCGACCTACCGCATATGATAATCTGATACACCTTCGGCTTGGTCGCTCCATCTGGAATCCTGCTAAACACGTGACGTCACTGGTACACCTTCCGCTTGGCCAGTCTGTGTGGAACTCTCTACCATCCACATACCCCATCTGTTACACTTTCAGCGTGGTCAATCTGTCTGGAACTCTCCACAATCCACGTGCCGCATTTGACACACCTTCGGCATGGTCAATCTGTCTAGAACTCTCTACAATCCATATACCGAATGTGACACACCTTCGACATGGTCAATCTGTCTAGAACTCTCTACAATCCATATACCGCATCTGATACACTTTCGGTATGGTCAATCTGTCTAGAACTCTCTTCAATCCATATACCTCATCTGATACACTTTCGGCATGGTCAGTCTGTCTAGAACTCTCTTCAATCCATATACCGCATCTGATACACCTTCAGCATGGCCAATCTGTCTAGAACTCTCTTCAATCCATATACCGCATCTGATACACCTTTGGCATGGTCAATCTGTCTGGGACTCTCTACAATCCATATACCGCATCTGATACACTTTCAGCGTGGTCAATCTGTCTAGAACTCTCTTCATTCCATATACCGCATCTGATACACCTTCGGCATGGTCAATATGTCTGGGACACTCAACAATCCATATACCGCATCTGATACACTTTCAGCGTGGTCAATTTGTCTAGAATCTCTTCAATCCATATACCACATACGATACACCTTCGTCATGGTCAATCTGACTGGGACACTCAACAATCCATATACCGCATCTGATACACTTTCAGCGTGGTTAATATGTCTAGAACTCTCTTCAATCCATATACCACATACGATACACCTTCGGCATGGTCAATCTGTCTGGGACACTCAACAATCCATATACCCCATCTGATAAACCTTCGGCATGGTCAATATGTCTGGGACACTCAACAATCCACATACCGCATCTGATACACCATCGGTATGATCAACTGTCGGGATCCCTCTCCAACACATAAAGCTGCTGATACACCTTCGGCTTGGTCGCTCTGTCTGGAACACTGCTCAACACGTGACGTCTCTGATACTCACTCGGCTTGGTTAATCTGCCTTGAAAACTCTTCAACACATGATGTCACTGGTACCTACTCGGCAATGGTACTCACAATGTTGACTATCAGTAAAATTAAGATAACTAGAATTATCAGTAAATAGCAATTTTACACATCGCCCATGCAAAGTGGGACCACAATATACGAATCTATAAGAGTAACAAGCAAGTTAAAGGAATTCAACCCAGTCCAGTAATTGACGGCTGTAAATGAGCTGCAATTAAATACTACAGAACGGCATAGGGACATACATACCGATATATACAAACTAAAGAAAGATTGTGTTCCCTATAGACAGTTTCCAATTCTTCACGATAATACCACGTTCGGCCGGTTTTTCAAAACTTATTTAATACAGGTCTGTAGAAGGTTATTCAAGTGAGAACGTTTGTACTAAACAGAACAACCCCACATATTTCGGTAATTTTCCCGAAGTAAATACAGAGAACCATCTTCGTTGACCAAGAGTTTTATTTCGAGCTCTTCTATATTATCAGGTAGGAGAGTGGGCATCTCTGTTAGTATTTGCTACTATATAATAAGGAAGGGTTGTACGTTAGCAAGTACTAATTGTTTACTACATTAATTGTAGGCAGGTTCGTTTTTGCATGCACGTCTTATATACGAGTAAGGATATATTGGGTGTCTTCAGACAGCAGTTTAAAAAGTGTTATATATTGAATTATTTCTATGCCTATGACGATGGCTTTGTAAATTCAACGAGCCGGGTGTCAAGTCATGTCGTGCAAAACAAAAAGCACTATTATGTCAAAATTTCATATAAAAGCGTCTCCTGGCATCATAAATTGAACGTCACAACAACGACACTTGGATCGATCGAGTTATCACCCTTAGCTACACATCGCCCACACGACGGAGACATAGCGACAGCATGTTTGCATTTGCACTAGACTCGATGACATAAACAGGTGGAGGAGAGGGGTTGTATTATTATTATTACATCATAAGGAAGGGTAGTTACTAATCATGTAGTGGGAAGCGGATGGGTAACAGCACACGACTGAATTGGGAAGGGTTGATCCTAGTGCTGTCCTGGGGTGGCGTGGGTGTTGTCCCTTGATGCTTTGCGCACGGTGAATTCCCGCAAGTGTTGCCGAAATTTGACATGGAGTGCTGTAAGGTCACACCAGACAGTGGCAGCGACGGTGGCGGCGTATGACGTCGGCGATGGCATGGATGGTGTCGATAACTCATGTGGCGTCGTGGTACACGCCACATGTGCCGACGCCAAATGTGCCACGAAGCCGTACTATTGCGGTCTGCGGCGTCACTGGGGCGCCACAATGGCGTTCTGCAGCGTCATGCGATGTCATCCCTGTAAAGCAAGCCCATGATGGTCCAAGGTGGGCCAGCTGTCGGTATGTCGGCTGCAGTCGGTGGACCGCCAAAATTTTGCTCACAGACTCGACATCGGCCCAATCGCAGCAGCTGATTTGAGCGAATATAGTGCATTTAACGGTACAGCATATTTGTTCAACTATACCAATAGTCAAAAGAAAAAGGTCCGATATCGGACCATCTGTAATACACCCTTCCGATCCTGAACGCTTAGCTCCTCCCACTTAGTTACTGTCGCTATGTCCCACAAACAGTCTTCAACATGGCGGACAACCAACACGTTTCAATAGCAGACCAACATTCCCTAGCTCGTGTTCCCGATAATATTGCAGTGTGTTTCTTGCCTAAAGCTGAAAATTTATCTCAAAGAGGGCTTAAGCGAGGGTTAAATTATTTTACTCAAGGCTTCATCCATAAAATCCGGGTTTCTGACGGCAAAAGCGGTGCTGTTCGTGTGGACGCAAAGTGTTGGAGATCTATGCAAAAAAATCAACCACCGCATCAGCTGCAGATAGAAATTTCTTCTTCATCAGCGGAAATCGGTAAATCCTTTTGCTCCTGTAAAGCAGGGTAAGTAAGCAAAATAGTAAACTTTGATGCCTAATATTTGTGCACGTTTTATCGATGTTTTGCTCGATGTGGCTCTACAGCAAGGTTGTGGGTTCCAGTGATAGGCCTAGAGCATCGTCTGCTTGTAGGCACATGTCATTGTACATTGTTTTTGATAACTTGTCTCAGATCCATGGTTTTATCAATCAAAACGGGCTGCTTACAGATCAGTTTTATCTTAAAATTTTAAAAAATTAAAATGTCAATATCTCTGTACATATTATA
Organism: Mopalia muscosa; assembly: GCA_031763545.1. Taxonomy (NCBI): domain Eukaryota; kingdom Metazoa; phylum Mollusca; class Polyplacophora; order Chitonida; family Mopaliidae; genus Mopalia; species Mopalia muscosa. Next base: position 4,334 of record JARFOD010147990.1, on the reverse strand, counting down.
ATATATGTAGGCCTATTAGTGCACACCGGTATTAATTGTGCTGGCAAGTGTTTTTCTAGGCTTGATTTGACAATGACTGGCTGTTGACACCCTGTAAAGAATCAACAAAGAATGAACTCCCAGCAGGCTATCATTTCCCAGTGCCTTACTTGAAAGGGTGACACGATAACACACAAAAGGCAATTTTTAATATGCTGGACAGTTTCAGCAGGATACCACGGATTAAGCCTACATATATAGACTTATCACTTTGCAAAATAATTGGCCATGAATACATTTCATTCAGCATGAACTTGAGAGAAAATAGAGCCTACCTATATTATAGATCACTCTATTTATCAGATAATAACCCTCTTCCCCCAAGTGATTTGACACTGGTAGAGTAAATAATAAAATCGATAGTTTCTGATGTTATGTTTCATGTTAAATGGCCACTGTTCACACATTATCGGGCTCATTAAATCCCTCCAAGGATTGGAACTTCACAATTTCCCCCCATGTTCCGGACCAGCAAAGTTGTACCAGTGTACCACAGCAATGGCACATACCGAGGGGAGAGAAAATAAAACCAGTACCTTTAAACCATGTGGTGGTCGCCAAGCCTTCGGAATCAAGAAAAAGGAAACCAGTCATTTGTCACTTCGATGTTGACTATAGATAAGTGTCCCTTACTACCGACATAATAATAGAAGTTCCCCTTGTCTGAGGAGGCTGGAACTTTAAATCAAATTTGACAAAACAAAAAATAATGGTGCAAGTCATTCAGTTTATTAATCATTTTCAAAAGCAATGTATGAATATATATATATACACAAATACAATAGCATGTAACAATGTCAGCAGTACCAGTATTACTGATAATAGTAAAACATATTTTGTTACAGGCTTCCTGAAGTTACTGACACAGATATGTCTCATCTTCAAAGCCTGACTGGAACGCCTTTAACAACTAATGTGCCCACTGCAAACACACCTATTGGAGATGTTTATCTTGGTTCTGTGCTGTCATATCAGGTAAATTTTCCACATCTATTTATCCTTTACAAACACATCCTGAAAAAGGGTCATATAACAACATATAGACCATATCTGATTAATGTGTGTGAACAATGATGTCTGAATAACATTTGATAACATTTTATATGTTTTTACCTTGCGTATAAGTCGTTCAATATGGACTCTGTGACGAGCAATTTTTTGTGTGGTCTCTATATCCGACTGTGATAACTGACTGCCACTAGCAGAAAAGGGAGGAATATTAAGTGATATTCCTAGTTCTCTTAATTCGTCACTGATTGTAAAACCTTTATCAGCCATAATGCTGTCACCATCTATAATGTGACCTTTAGTTTTTAATTCCTTTAGAAGGTCATAAAAACCACTCAGTTCTGTAATGGCTTTATCTGAAACAGAGCCTGTAAATAATTCTGATACAAAAATTACAGAGCCATTCGGATCACAACCTATCAGTGCTTTTAGAGTTGTAGAAGACTTATAGTCACTATACATTTGGCTTTGTAAACTTAGTGCAGCCGGTACTTGAGTTTTAAATTCTGTACCATCTATGATTGCTAATGTACATGGAAATTCCTTTCTGAAATTGATAGGCATGTTCTTTATAATTACATCTCTGTGTGGCCATATTGGTATTTGTCCAAGCTTAAAATACATATGATTTACCCAGGTGTTAAATAAAACACTAGAGGATTGTAAAGCAAGACCAAACCGCATAGACATATCCTTCAAGCCATAGTCGTGTCTGAACCTGCATAATGTAAAGAAAAGCCCATTCTTGTATGACACACTGTGCAAATCTGTTCGGCCTGATCCAAAACTTAGTTTAAAATTATTGGGTATTAAAAATGCATAGAGTGCCATGAAACGGATATATGTTATGCCGGTGTAGTACTGGAACAGTCGTTTCAGCCTTGATTCCTTCATCAACACATCATTGATGCTAAACTGAGGCCTTCTGAGGTTTTCTTTCTGGAGACACAGAATCTTAGTTTCCTTTTTCTTCAACTGACTTTTCAGCCAACATATTGTACGTTCTTTCTGTTCTAAGTTACACTCCAGTCTTTTGTTTTCCACTGTGAGTTTTAAGAGGTCCAGTGAGCAGATCCCTGTAATGTAAAAAAAATGGATATAAAATGTTTGTAAATGAATAGGCATTAATACAGACTTATTTTTATTTCAGACAAGAAATCTTAAAAAGAGTCAACCTGCTGCAGAACACAGGTGTGGTGATCCATCTGTGAATGGGAAAGCACCAATAAATCTTCCAGGAGTTTATCAACATCTAAACAAACTGGATGCAAATTTTGATGTCCAAGCCCTGGAAATAAAAACAAGGGCTTAGTCTGAGTCAGCAGACTGGTTTGTAGCACGGTCAGAAAGGCTGACATCTTCAAATTTTGGGAAAGTAATAAAGGGAAAGGCTCAACCCACCACTAAATTTTTGGAGAGCATATTTTCAGTATCGTCTGTAAATGCAGTCCCATTGGAATATGGGAAAAGAAATGAAAAACATGCCAAAGCTAAATATTTGCAGGAATTCCCACAAAAGCATCTCCATGACTGTGGTTTTGTGGTGAATAAAGAATTTGACTTTCTTGGTGCTAGTCCGGATGGAAGAGTGTGTGACGGAGGGAAAAGTGGCATCATTGAAATAAAATGTCCATACAGAGCCAGAAATATGAGTGTGCTGCAAGCCTGTGAACAGTTCCATGACTTTTATTTGCAACTGGGTTCAGATAAAATTCCCAAGCTCAGTAAGAGTCATGAATATTATGCTCAAGTTCAGGGACAACTAATGATAACAGGGAGCCAATTCTGTGAATTCATCGTATATACGAATTCAGATTTACATGTGGAGAAAGTTCTACCAGATTTACAATTTATGGAAAATATGCTGTCGAAACTAGCTGAATTTTATCATGAGCATGCCTTATCTTTTCTAAGCAATAGGCAAACGAGTTCATAATTATCACCAGCTTTGTGGTGCAATTGTTTGTGGAACAGTTATGTCCTAAAACCCTTTAACTTACAAGGCTCATCTGTTTGGGTTTCTTTTGTGGTGCTGTTTTCCACTGCAATATCATCATCATCACTATTCCTGAAATAAGAAAACCACCATAGGAAACGTTAGATAATATGATGACAAATGGTTTGTAAAAGGCTTTCTTCAGAAAAATGAATCTCATTACTGTTACTTTTTGATTAACTGTCAAATGTTATAAAATAAATCATATTAGTGCTTTTCAATACTTCTCGTATTGCAAATTTTACTGTTCGATGATGTTATAAAGCACTATGTATGAGAAAATATTTTCATGTTTTCACTTTTCATTATTTTCGTCACATAATGTAATAAAGCAAAATATTCTTTTTCATGCATTTGATTTCTACTTTAACTTTTACAATTCTTCGTGTTGTTTTTACACTATGTTTGTTGAATGTTCTATCTGTGCCTTAGTGAATTTATGAAGCAAACTATATACCCACCTTGAGACTGTCTTTCTCTTTGGTGGTAAAGCTTCTTCTGGGCAACAGTTTTCGTCCTGGATTTATGTGAAACATCTTTTCTTCGGGGTTGGGCGCAAACCTTTTGAGGGCGTCCCATCCGCTTGTACTGGGTCCGGATACTTGTCAGATGGGCCCTGTCCTCCAACAAAGTGCTGTGGAAATTATATAAGGAACTTTGATAAATCCTGTATTTAATGCCTAAGCAAGTTTTCTGAAGTCAGTAAAATTTAAAAATAAACTATCACTTCTAGTCATAAATGCTCTTGAGTCACACTGACAGCTAGCACTGAGTAAAACATGTACATGTTCCCAGTTTGTTTGTTTCTTTGTTTGATTTGTGTTTAACGTCGTACTCAAGGGTATTTCACTTATATGACGGATTGTTCACTTCACATTGTACACAGCCTTATTATGGCGGAAAACCGGGAGGAAACCTCATAAAACCACATCTATGACCTGTGAACGGTAAATCGAAGCATGTTCAGTACAAGATGCACACTGGCTACCACTGAGCCAAGGCCGCGGGCTGTACATGTATCAGCAAGAAGTGACAGCTACTACCGATAGCATATGATGATGTCAAATGAAGTGCAACTACAGTTTTAATGTCATACCGCTATGATGCTAGTAACAAATTTATTACACTCACCTTCGAGCAAACAGCTTTGTGTTTGTTTATGTTGTTAACGTTTAACTGGCTATGGGGCCGTCCACATGCTCTGATCCAACGAAGACATTTATCTAATTGCGTTTTGGGCTTTGGTAACGGGATAAGTTTACCTCCCTCTAATCGCTCTGGATATCTTATA
>JARFOD010147979.1:0-12674 GCA_031763545.1 Mopalia muscosa | reverse complement strand
GACTGGGTAATGGCTGGTTTCATACTTATACTTGATAGACTTCTGGTATTACATTAAGAATTAAACGGCTGTTTTTATCTATAGCAGATGTTATGGTGAGGTCATAAATTCATTTGAAGCTGAAATTAAATATGGAGGCAGGAATTTGTGTTCGATATATATTTTTTTATAGAAGACATTCTATATTGAAAACAGGCATTTTGCGTTTACAAAATATTGGAGTTATAAATCGGAAAGTTGGGATTAATCAGACAGCCATTTGACAGACGTGTTCTGGTAATCATATATAAATGAGTCTAATTATATATATATATTTTTTTTTACTACACGTCATATTAAATAACCAATCAATGTGAGACAAACCCGCTTAGTTATGGCGCAACTCATTCTATACTAAATGGAGTCTCCATAAATTTAAAATATGTATGTATGGAAAATAGTTTCTAGTGCGTACACTTTTTTTAAGTTTGTCCACATTCGACTTTGAAAAAATAAATACCGAAGCAGACGAGCAAAACTTTTTAGATAAATATTAACTATGCATTGCTAGTTATGATTGGGGTCTTATGATTACACGCTATAGTCGATCAGTTAATGATGTAATTTCTGCGAGACACAACGTTGAGGTTGTTCTCTGGGGGAGTTATTAAAGTACCGATGGGATACACCAATCGGGGCTCGCCAGCGTGAATCAGTGCAGTAATAAATTACAGCCGCATCAAATTGCGTGTTTCATATTCATTGGATATATTTCAGTCGACATAGAACAAAAACTCCTGCGGGCAACCCGAAATGACATTACCGAACAATGTGTGTTTTAGTGTTAAGTATCTCTAGGCTGTTTGTTGTTGGCAAATACGAAATGAAATCAATGATGAAATGAGACAAGGCTTATCCATTTTACACGCTCGTGCCATTATAGGCCTCTCGGGCGACCAATCAACTAAGAGCAACATACTCACGTGATGATACATCCTCTAATTGAATTACTGTGTAACAATAAATAAACTGTAACCTGTTCGCAGTGGTTATTCATTTTAGTAGTAACATTTATCTCAAAGTATAGCACACCTATGATTTCAGTAAAATAATCCATTATCACAAGTTCCGAATGCACAATTATTCTGGGTCTATCTGTGACAATCTGAGTCTATTTAATACAACTTCAAACAAATAACTACTATGCTGTTATCGCGTGATAGTTGACCAAAGCTATTGACAAAGATGTTTTATGTGCTTAATGAATTTGATTGCTACTGTAGTTAATCATTGGCTACTGTTCGAAACTTAGAGTTTAACACCAGGCCTTTTCGGATTATATTACAACCGATACTATAGAATTACAGAATTCATTTCGTGTCACTATAAAGACGACGATTAAAACGGAGAGCCATCGTCCATCGGGGTTAATGAACCCTTATATAAATGCATTGCTGTTTATCGCATTTCCTTGCACCATGATGCTTTGGAATTGTCAAAGTGAATTACCAAGTTCTGACAAGTTGCTTTTCCCTGAAAATAGACCAGGATACAGTGACCACAGAGCTGTTAAGAATTGAAACCGACAGGAGTGCGCTTAACGACAATCTATGAATTAGCTTAATTATTTATACATGCAGAAATGTTATACCATTGCACTAATGTCTGACCTTTGTGTCACATCCATAGATCGTCAGTGGGAACTAATGACCTATTATTCAAATTATAGATCAGCATTTATCGGCATTCGTCATTTTGTTCAACCTCTTACAGATTGTACATAGTGCAGTCCATTCATTCGTTCATATACATCAATACTGTAGCTGATAGGTATAATATGATGTATATAGATAATACATACAGCCAGTATATAGGTCTACTGTTGTCGAAGTATCGCTATGCCTTTGTAAATCATAAGTAATCGCCCATGCCACAGCTTATACAACTTTTATAGTAATCTCTATATTGTATTTTCGTTATTTTGGAATAACACTTTCTTACATATACCTGTTCAGAAAATTTTGAAGGCTGAAACCCGTCTGGGAATCGAACCCACGACCATCAGAGTTAGGCACCGAATCGCCAGCAGTAAATGCAGGCTACCTATTCTAAATTAACGAAAATACTGTTAATCTTCACTTTCTAAAAGACACAAAATTATTAATCTCTATATTAATTACAACAAAAATAGTTTTCTTTTTCATCGCTATCAGGGTTTTCCACTTAAGGTAGTTGTGAAGCCGGAATATTACGACAATGACTTCTATGTATTTAAATGCCTCATAAATCAAACTTACACAAAGGTTTCCTTTCAGGTGTATACTACTGCCTCAATATGATCCTTATAACACTGTCGTCTTTCCTTAATGTGATCGTCGTCAACTTATCCTTCTATGGATCTAGAAGCCCTATACCCAATGTCCTTCGAAAGGTAAGCTCATACCTATTTTGACAGTGTCAGACTTTATACCACGTATTGTATAGGTCTAGAATGCCTGTTCTTTATGTCAATTCAAAGGTAAGCGCTTGGCTATTTTGACAGTGCCAGACTTTGTGCCACGTATTTTACAGAGCTAGAATTCCTATACCGTATGCTCTTCAAAAGGTAAGGGCGTGGCTATTTTGACAGTGCCAGACTTTATACCACGTATTTTATAGAGCTAGAATTCATATACCTTATGCTCTTCAAAAGGTAAGGGCCTGGCTATTTTGACAGTGCCAGACTTTATACCACGTATTTTATAGAGCTAGAATTCCTATACCTTATGCTCTTCAAAAGGTAAACTCATGGCTATTTTGACTGTGTCAGAAATAATGCGACTTTAATTATTCTATTGCATTATAATTCATTTACCTATTGTCTTTTTAAAGGTAAGGATGGTTATTTTGACATTGTGGCTGCCCCGGACATTCTATAAAGATAGATTTGTATTACCTGTTGTCGTTTGAAAGATTAGGACATGGTTATTTTTACAGTGCCGAATTTAAGAACTGTGACATGCCCTCCACATTATATAAAGATAGAATTCGTATACCTATTTTCCTTTGAAATGTAAGTACATGGTTATTTTGACACATCAGCTTTTTAAACTGTGGCTACCCTCGACATTCTATAAGATATAATTTCTATACCTATTGTCCTTCGAAAGGTTAGGACATGGTTATTTTGACAGAGGCGGGTTTTAGAACTGTTACTGCCATTGACATACTGGATAGAGGTAGATTTCTATACCTTCTGGTCCTAATGGCATTTGGAAGGTAAATACACAATACATAACCGGGTGTTATAACTACATGTATGGTCGTTGTTCTATAGAATAAGATCCCTTACCTAATCTCATCAGAAAGGTATGAACATAGTTATATTACCATTGTTGTATTTCGTGTATGCGGCCATGGTCGATATATGCCTATGCAGCTAAATCACAAAGGTAAGTAGTTGTGATATTAGCAGGTATTGATGCTCTGATTGTAAACGACCTCATTCTATGGCTAGTTCTAGGAAAGGTATTACTTTGTCGTAGCAACCTTTCCTGAGCGTGAACTTAGCCAATCATTCTATAAAACGTAATTTAATTAAGCTGATATAATGACTTTAGCCAGTTTAAATATCAAAGGTGTTACCAAATTGGTCATGATTCCAAAATCTCACCATGAACGATACATATACATGGCAATGGTGGCTTTGACTAAAAAGTAATGCATGTAGTTTTAACTATCCGTATTGGTTGTTGTTTTACAATTTAGATGGTATAAGAAATTCTCGATGTCCATAATAATGCCTGTACTCTAAGTTCATTTAATACTGTCGCGAGGAGTTGGTTGATTGGGCCTACCTTTGACAATTTATTTTGGAGGACACACATTTTCGGCATGTATGTTTTATTTTGATACCTTTAATATTTTGTCGTTGTAGGTTTTTATAGAAGTTATTGGTAGAGGACTGTGTATGTATGATACACCAAAGACACGAGCACGTGACAAAGAAGATAAGATGCTGTCCAGAAATCGGCGTTTTGTGACAAGTCAGCGGTTTGAATGTACAAGTAATGGATACAACAAGTGGTCGGAAAACTGGAGAGGGTCGGCTGAATATTTATTTCAGTCAAAGAAAGATTCCGAATCAATGCATTCAAACAATTCTACTCCTCTCAGGTTAACGGAGGTCACTAACTTAGAAAAACAAGTGTTTGATATCAGACTGAGGGTTAACGAATGGGCGGCAAAAATAGCTGAAAAAGAAAAGAAAGATATTGTAGCAAAAGAATGGAAAGCATTTGCCCTTGTGCTTGATAGGATTTTCTTCCTTGTTTATTTAATAACTGTGGTTGTGTCTCTATCAACTATTTTCACACAACCGACATCAACGTAGACACAGTAGTGTTATTGGCACTTATAAAGCATTCAGTTTGTATTTCTTGTCCCAAGGGAGACAAAGCGCACCTGTGCTTATTTCCCAGGGCTCAGTTGTACCTGGTTTCGCCTTGCTAAAGTCTAACATTATTGTTGCTTACTGGGAGAGGAGGGATTGCGTAATATTTTGAACTCGTATTCATATAGATCTTCAGTTCACACTGATAAAGAGTGCCGTGTGCAGCAGACGTTTCTTTTCCATGGGACTTCGGTATTTCTGAAAGTTTCACCGTACATCTCCAGCACCGCTGGATTAAGCATTATCCTTGAAAGCAGAGTTCAAGAAACATATTATTGATGTCGATACCAGTGATTTATGTCTTAATAGAAGCTTCAAGTCGTTTTCCTTTTTTCTAATAATATTTTTATATTTATAACCATATGTCTATCATTTGTGCTTCCAATATTTGGCTTATAACCGAACGTATATGCAATGAAATCTTTTCTTGGACGTTTTACTGCTTGTTATAAGCGCACAAGAATGAAATTGTTCAGAGTATAATTCAAAACGTGATTGAACATACCGTTAAACAGAAGGTACTCACTTTCAATTATAATTTTGCTAAGTTATCACAAAGCATTGTATAAAATTTAATTGGACTATCCACGTGGGGCCACAACATGGTTTAATAGAAGAACTTGAGTCAAACAATATTTGTAATTATTATATCTGTGGAAATGGTTCAAACCAGTTTCTCTATAAAACAAACTGTTATTGTGATATAAATATAGACAGAAATACTGACATACGCAAAGCTTCAAAGTCTAATTGTCAAGCTGGATGATTACTGACTTATTTCGTGTATCTTCGGATCTACGACGTACATGTAGTCGTCCAAAGGGTGTTCGTGTTCCCTCGGTACTATCACAGTGGGTGATCATGTCGGAACATTCTACGACACTTTCAGTACCGGTACAGTTATCTCGGAGGTGAATGGGAGCAATAACATTACACGAAAACGTGTAATGTTAACCGCCGGATATTTTGTACGCACGCTTGGAAGTCAACCAAAGTACTCCGCGGATTTGTATAAAAAATACCCACGTCAAACAAGCCCGTTTGTCAGGCAAAATCACATTCAAACAAAACACGGTTCTTTTTTATGTATGACTTGTTGCAAATAAACACGTGGATAACTCAGCTATATGATGAAAGTAAAACAATGAGTTACCTCCCCTGAAATGAAGCATTCCACCAGAGGTTATTTGCAGTACGGAAATGGTCGAGGTTGTTTAGACATGAGTAGATGATGACGTACATCAAATATCCATTTGTCCGAGACGATACAAGTGCTGTATTGTCTTTTACTATCGGGATAAGCTGGTTCGGAAAAATTCATAAATTTCCCAAAGATAAACAGAAATTATTCGAAACCCGATGAACAGGTAATGAGTTCGAGGCAACATCTTGAACAAGATTCAGGAATACGTCAAGATTTAAATGGGCTTACAACTCTGAGTTGTAATTAATCTCCTAAAGTCTACAGTTGGCTTGTAGTCGATACAGTATATACCCTGTAATTACAATTTACCAATTAAGCCAAACTTCAAAGTCCGAATGTTAAGTGTCTTTACTAATATACTTCTTTTCATAACTGACTGACGTTTCAGCTCATCAGACTTGGACATTATACAATGTATATATCCCAAACTCTTATATTAAACTCTTGTCGTTGTGGTTTAACGTCTCATAATAACAATTACTTTATAAGTATTTTGATCGTCACGGCGCCATTTAGGATAAATGTTTATGCACAATATTGATAAATGAAGGTGCATGGGTCATACTGATCACATCTAATTCCGTATCAATACTAAATATCATATATGCAACCCTTTAACTATATATGGAATCTCATGAAGAACAGGATTAAGTTTTTGGAGAGCTGTAGTAATGGTTTTACATGCAATTTTCCTCGTTAATTCGGTAATTATATTTTAGTACAATAACAATGTATATACTCAAATGGTATTATGTATGAAATGATGGATGGACATGCCTTATGTTTTATCGAGGAACTCCAACATTTCCTGAGTTAAGACACAAAATAAGTGATACGGTATTTTCACTGTGCTACTTTGAAACCACGCCTTTGTGTATACATTTCTGAAAACTGCTTTAATGTGAACACAGATTCTCTGAAATAAGTTAATATATTCTTTTATATTTAAGTTATATGTAAATACAATATTACACATGGTAATGTCATATATACAGACAAAAGCAATTTTCAAATGTTAAACTGAATGAACGCATGTCATACTACATGCTATGTTGACAATATTTAAATGATTGTTAAAATGATTGCTCTTGTTAAAAAAGTGTTTGTCCATCAGAAACTTAAAAACTGAGTTTATTGTTCAGTGTTTTCAGATGGAAACCAATGAGGATTTGCACCCTTGTGTTCTATGCGTTAATTATATTCTATGCAATCAATTGATTATATTAATTATGCTATTTTCTTACATTGTTTTTGTCATCCTTCAATTTTGTTTTGTACTTTATTACCTGTCTTACATTGTATTTTGAAGTTTCTGGGGAGGGTCAGTTTAACATTTAATCTGATTTATCGATACCAATATGAATAAGGATACATAAAGTATTGATATTCATGATACAATTGGGAGCAGTTATTATTTATATGCGGCTAATGTATATCGATAACTTGGTTGGAATTAATGATATCGATAAATACTGAACGATATCGAATAATCATTCAAATTAACTAGATCTATATCGTTAATTATTTATCGATATCAATAATTAAATAATTATCGATAGCCATAAATGGTAGTTGTGTTACATTTTGATTTAAATGTTGACGATGTCACGTTGTTAAGCCGATTCTCTCGGTGCTAGTTCGAATACCAGTGTGACTGACACTCGTACTTGCTAACCTGTTTAGCAACATTTTATGTCAGACAATCAATCGAGACTGTTTTCTTGTCCCTACAGACACCACGGAACAGAATGGCAACATAAAAATGACACAAATCGCGTAACGTCAACGGTTTGATAGCCTGCATATAAGCACTACGCGGATTAATACAAAATAACTTACAGCAAAGCGTGTTTCTTTAATCACGTTTAAATATAACGCTCTTCTTTTCAATCCTCAGCTTATTGCAGAAAAAGCATGTTTGAACATTACTCAGCTTATTCTGTGTCCAACACTTTCGAGATTCCCAATTTAAAAGTAATACTATTCCTTCTTCCACTTATTTTGTATTTTTTGGTGAACTAAAACGGAATAAAATGGGATTCAATTTAACTTCAGCAGAATTAGAATACAGTTTATCAAGATACCAGTCTTACAGATTTGCTGGAAATTTCTGGCACATCTTTTGAACATCTATGTCATGAACTTTTTCCAATGTCATCTCTTATTTAATAAAGGTTTTTGCTTTATTTTACCAGGCTTACATTTTTCGTCTTTCTTCTTTTAACAATATCTTTCCTTCAGCTATGATGCCATTGTTTTATATGCACAAGTACTTTGACTGATAGACTGATGGTGCATGGTTGTGTATCGATGTATCGGTCGTCTTCGCGTCACACAGTCCCACGCTGAAATGACACTACACTAACCGGGGCGGGGCTACTTCGGAGTTAAATGTAAGACCAAACGTTAGCATTAAGGGCTTACTTAACTGAAATTGACCTATTTTATATTCGGTTAAATCTGTAGAATTAGAGAGCTATTATTCCACTTCTTGGAACAACTTTCCATTAATTTGATATTGATCCATAATCAGATGTCTAGTGTACACAGTAAGGCAAACACAATATATACAATGTACACGGTATTAATATCTTCGTTTACGTGGTCTGTATTTTCTCACTATATAATAACAAAATAAAGAGAACTCTGTTAACTCATTTCGCACAATCGATGCGTTATCTTGATTTATAGCTATCCCAGGTGGGATAAAATAACACAGTGTAGTTGTTAATTAATGATATTAAGAGTCCATTCAGTCGGCTGGTGACTCACATGTTGACGTCAGCAGCTGACGTATATATATTGAGATCAGTACAGCTGTGCAGCGGTTGTAGAGAGGCAGCTAAATGCACACCCTATTGGGACTGGGTAACATCACATAACACTCGCTGGGCAGTTTTTTGTGGGGTCATGTCGGCCACAAGACCCAATCAATCGCCCATGTTTACACAAATATTGATCAGTAAAAAACTATTAAAAATTAATTGGCTGAAAAATTGCTTACGTTATTTTCGAACAGCTTCGTAAAAAAGAAAATGCGGCAGTTTTAAAGGGGTTGATATTTGATTCAATTTAAATGTTATTTAATTCCGTTTACTATTTTCTAATCTATATTAATCAAACAACCTAGCTGTAATATATCTACAAAGCCCAGGTCTTGGACAATTTGTCCTTACGCCCTGCGAAATATATGTGTGCGTTCTGTATCTACAAACTACGCAAATCGTAAGCTTTAGTGCTGTCTCTTTAGACTCCAAATCTGTTTTATACCAAGGAATGAAGGTAAAGCTAAAAGCTAATCTAATTATTAAAATCTTTTAAAATAATTATCAGGACTGCAAAGAGACCGGCGATTAAATACATTTCAGAATAATAGGAAAATAATCCTCATTTTTCTCGCGTTGGTAACAACCTTATTCACCATTTTACATGTCTAAATGGCTAAATTCGTTTGTTACTTGTAGAATGAGACATGATGAGTTTAACTCTATTACATTACTATAAATATATTTCTGTGAGTTCATGTTTACCGATCCCAGTGACGTGTTTTATATATTTGGTTAGTTGGAACATTAATTTATGTAATGTAAGCACAGTCAATCATCATGACTTCCATTTTTCTTAACGCACAGCTGTGACATGGGAAATACACTGATCTGAGCCACTAATTTACCCTCTGTGGTGTTTCACATTATTACATTGGTAAATAGTTTTCAATAGCAGGGTGGTGCAATTGTCAGCTGACAGTTTTATGCCACCTGTTACTACAAAATAACATCATACAGGTATGCGCAGGATAGTATAAAATACGGTATAATAATCGTGAATTGAAACAGTAAAACATAGGGCTCTCTTATACGTGCGGGGTCTGTAGAATTAGAAAGACCTTTAAGCACTAATCCTACGAACTAAAGAACTTAGGCGTATACTATTGTGGATATAATTGGTTTGTCAGAGCACAATGGACGAACCCGTTAAAGACCATAAAGTCGTCAAGGACACGGACATAATTGGAATTTGGCCGCTCGGAATCGATCCCTGGGCCTTTATCCTATTTGATTAATCAACAATCCTGCTGTAGTTCAGTTACCGCAGAACAGTTCTATCTTACAATGAACTTGACAGCAGCCTCCAAGACAGACATCTGCAATTTTAAGACCTTAACCGATGGCGTCCAAATACCGATTTTGCGTTTATTTTATCACAACTACTACTTGTTTAACTGCTCAAGGTAAGTAAAAAAAGAAGATCTGATTGCAATTTCGATTTTGTTAATAATGCCTTAATTCAAACCATCATTAAAAAAGTGTCCCATGTACCAAACCAAGAATCTTCGAGTACATATGTAAACACAACACGCTTGTGAGCTTGGGAAGCTTTTCTTATATACTGCTTATTACAATTGCTTATTGTTGAATTTGGTTATGCTTTTCTCAATTAATTTTCGTGATTTTTTCTTGTGAATTTTCTAGGCTATCTCAACTAATTCTTATGAGTCGTCAAATTAACAGTTTCCAACTTTGTGTAAAACCTTCTTCTTTGTCTTTGTTAAACCTCTAGTAAAATTCTTTAAATAATTCGTTAAATCGGTTGATCAATATTCTGAATAAAGCATCTATTGAACAACTTTGTTATACAAAGCAATAATAAATATTGATCTACAATAACTTGTGTCTTTTTATAGGTTTTATTAACAGTCTGAATGTCAACTCTGAGTCTTTGCTGACTAAAAGATTCATAAATGAATACAATACTCGAGGGAGATATGGAAGGCCCGTATCAGATCTCAATTCTACAATTAGAGTTAACTTTGGAATGACATTATTACAGATCATGGATTTAGATGAGAAAAACCAAGTTCTTACTCTTAGTATATGGGATCATTATGTAAGTATTTGTTTTAAAGACAATGACGGTCCATCAACAGGTACCATGCACGCACCATAATTAATAACAGGCAATTGCGGATGACATTCAAACAAGCTTGTTGGACGCCGTGAGCTTAACATGGTTAAAAAAATTGTATCCATATAATTTAAAATAGGGGGAATAAACCTCCTTGCGGTTTAAATACAGAACAGAACCTGATGTAGTTAATATCACACTGATTATAAGCTTGAAGCGCCGAAACAATTTACAAAAATTCCCCAAACGTTATACAGCAAGGTTAAATTTAGACAAGTGATGATATCAGTGATTTGAATGTGTGTTAGTCTTAAGCGACCTAATTATCTCCCTTGAAAAAGGGTTTTGATTTTTTTAACCATAAAGTATAGCTCTGGAGATTGTTTACGAATGGTTAATATGGTATGTTATGACATGTAGAGTAGCCGTGGCAGATGTGTATAATTTTAGTCGAACTTGGCGCGACCACCCATCTGATTAAACATGTATTTTAAAGTCTAGCTAGCTCCTTGCACTCAAAATGAACCATTTTTTTTGTTGATCACGTGGGTAAATAGTTAAGAATTCATACATACTATATGTTGGTGAAAAAAATAATACGAAATTCTAATTACAAACAGTTTAAATTCGAGCCTATAATTTAGTGTTCCCTTGATCATATTCAAACTGCAAATTTAATCGCCTGTTTCTGGCACTTCAGTTTTAAGCAGACCGTACACTTTCCATGGCGTATTTTTAGAAAACTATTTATGTTAGAAACTTCAAATTTGTACAGTTGTAAAGAACACAATGTGATCTAGTAAACCATGCCTCGTTTTTTTAGAAATCCGCTCTTTATTTTTTCAAATGTTTTCTGAGAGTTGTATTTTACATTTTTATAAGACTTTCCAAGGTGGGATAGACAAGAAATCCCCTGCGATTAATCTAATCATTTTTTGTTTATTTACTAGTTTAAGGACTATTATACTAGGTCAACTTATCTATTGAGTCTTATTGTTATTGCACGTCGAGAAAATAAACCTTGAAAAATGCAGTCTTTTTTCTGTTGAAATTAACTCATTTTGCAAAGTATTTTAAAAAATAATAGTTGGATCTTCACTACATTCACAAATATGTAATACTAAGTATTAAAGCTTTCCAAAAATATATACATACTCTTCTGCATGCTCTGAAAATCGGGTTTAGCAAGACTGTAACTATTTTTAAGATAAACATTAAATGTTTTTGAAAATGAAAAAAATAAATGGGACATTCGAATTACAAATAAGTAAATTAACTGAATTGACAGCCTATCTTCATTAATGGCAGTTTCAGTCACGAAAGAGCTGGTCACACTCGACATAGAAACCCCAAAACTGTATACAAGAAACCTGTTGAAAGACATACCTTTTTAAATTTCAACCGTTGTCAATGGTGGAACAGACAAAATATCCCCTTGAAATCGTTTTTAGTATGAAAATACGAAAGAGTGAGGCAACGTTTGTTTGTGTTAATGGGTATTCGCACCAGAATGAGGCAACGTTGCTCCGTTATTTATAGCAATTATCTTCAAAACCTTAAACCAAACGTACTGATTTAATTTTATTGATATATTTGTAAATAACGGATAATTAATAATTTATGTTTGATTAATTCAACGATTTTGAAGACACAATATTGAGATATATACTAATCGATTGAGATTTATGCTAAATGTTTGATGGAGTTAGATCAGCAATATTTATGAAGGGAAATATTCTTAACGCACAACGATAATCTAATGATGTACTGGTATTAACTGTTTCGTAGACATAATCAATTCCATAATCCATTTTCACTAGGAATGGAACGATACGTTTATGTCCTGGAACCCCGATCAGTTTGATGGTGTTGTCAGTATCCGGCTTCCATACAAGATGATCTGGCGACCTGATATCATACTGTACAATTAGTAAGTACACTTTTATTTACAATGTAACATTGCCCAGGTAATATGGAGTCTTAGCATTGTCACTCAGAAGGTAGCGATTCAGGTAAGCCCCTCGTTATAAAAATGGAATTACTTAACAATTTCACCAGGCAGACCTGCTCCTGTATTTTTGTTATTTTGGATTAACACTTTCTTAGTTAGAACATATACCTGTTCAGAAAATTTTGTAGGTTGAAACCCGTCCG
>JARFOD010147968.1:0-12674 GCA_031763545.1 Mopalia muscosa | reverse complement strand
GGACGTATTCTTGGAATCAGGTTAAACAATTTTCACACAGTTTGTGGCCAGAGGTCTTTAGTGAATAGCAGGGTCCATGGCTGGGGCTTAGTGGTAGCGTGTGCGCTTCCTTTTCCTGCTTCGATGTACCGTTTACAGGATCGAGTCCATCTGTGGGCCATCAGGTATATGAGTGACTCACACATTGTGGCTCCAGCAATTGTGGGGGTGGTTTTAAGGAGGTTTCTTCTCAGTTTTCCACCGTAATGAGGCCCGGTGCAGTGCGAAGTGGACAATCTGTCGTCATATAAGTGAAATACCCTTGAGTATAAGGTTAAACTCCAATCAAACAAACACACAATTAGTGGACAGTATGTCCGTGTTTTTATCTGTCTTAGATGTACAGCTCACAGTTTTATGTTAGTCTGTAGCCTCAGGTTAGTGAATCACATAGTGTGGTTTACTACCATATTTAAACCAGGAATAGTGTGATATGGACAATCTGTCTTCAAGTGAGTTAAATACCATTCAATAACCCTTGAGTATGATGTTAAACATAAACATGTTGTGTGGATGAGGGTTTCAAGGGAGTTTCTCGTTGCCTTCAGAGCTATGAGCAACATGAAGCAAATTGTGTTGTGGCCTCCTGTTGGATATTGTGATTCACTGATGTTACTTCCTGTTGCCCTGGTACTTTTAGAGTTAATGAGCAACATGAAGCCGATCTGATTTTGATGTCTTTGTATTACATCCTGTGATTGTTTGGTCATTTCTTTGTTTGCTGCAATGGTGCCCTTCCACTGGGCTGGCACACTGTCATGTGAGTGAAATAACCTTAAGTACATCATTAAGCCTCAATCAAACAAACAAACTGTTCATTATCTGGTAATTATCTTGCATAATGATTTATAATCCATGATACATTACACGGCTGTAGGTTATGGAGTGCGCTAACTAAATCCTATTTAGATGTACCATTCACAGGATCGTAATTAGGCAAGGAACAGTGTGAAGTGGACAATCAGCCGTCATATAAGTGAAATACCCTTGAGTACGCATTGAACCCCAAACAAACAAACATGATATACTACAGTTCTTTTCAAGTACTTGAGTTATTTCCTAGCTAACAATTATTGTATTTTTATGTTTGCTTTAGGTCAACCCACAAGATGTATTAGAGCATCGACTACAAAACACAAGTGGTGACTGTCCCATGCTGTTACAAATACATAATGGTGTGGCATTGGCAGTGTTTGAGGACGAAGAGGATTAAACAAGAATGTTTATCATGGGATCGAAGATTAAGCAAAAATTTCCATTATGTGATTGAGGATTAAACAAGAATGTTTATCATGGGATCAAGGATAAACAAAAATGTCCATCATGTGATTGATGATTAAGTTAAAATGTCCATCATGTGATTGAGGATTAAGTTAAAATGTCTGTCATGTGATTGAGGATTAAGCTAGATTGTCTATCGTATGATTGAGGATTAAGCTATAATGTCCATCATGTGATTGATGATTAAGCTGTAATGTCCATCATGTGATTGAGGATTAAGCTAGAATGTCCATCATGGGATTGAGGATTAAGCTATAATGTCCATCACGTGATTAAGGATTAAGCTATAATGTCCACCATGTGATTGAGGATTAAGCTATAATGTCCATCACGTGATTGAGGATTAAGCTAGATTGTCCATCATGTGATTGAGGATTAAGCTAGAATGCCCATCATGTGATTGAGGATTAAGCTATAATGTCCATCGCGTGATTGAGGATAAAGCTAGATTGTCCATCATGTGATTGAGGATTAAGCTAGATTGTCCATCATGTGATTAAGGATTAAGCTAGAATGTCCATCATGTGATTGAGGATTAAGCTAGATTGTCCATCATGTGATTGAGGATTAAGCTAGAATGTCCATCATGTCATTGAGGATTAAGCTATAATGTCCATCATGTGATTGAGGATTAAGCTAGAATGTCCATCATGTGATTAAGGATTAAGCTTGATTGTCCATCATGTGATTGAGGATTAAGCTAGAATGTCCATCATGTGATTAAGGATTAAGCTAAAATGTCCATGTGATTGAGGATTGAGGTAGAATGTCCATCGTGTGATTGAGGTTTAAACAAGAATGTCCATCATGTGATTGAGGATTAAGCTTCATGTGGCCCTGGTGGCGTCTGTATTGCGTCCTGTTGTTGTCGTCCTGTCCTGTCTTTATTTGTTGCCAGTGGTGACGAGGGTGGTTTCCTTCACCTATTGGGCTGGCATGTCGTCATATAAGTGAAATACCCTTGAGAACGAGGTTAAACCCCAATCAAAGAGAAGAGAGTGTCTTCTATGTGATCTTTTTTATAATCATGGGAGAGTTTAACAAGAATGTTTGTCATGCGATCTTTGTTATTCAGGGACCAACCTACCCATCAGAATCTGTTTTATGATCTTCTTGATCATTTTGAGACTAAGACAGTAGCTTTGTTGATATCCTTTATCATCATGGGAGAAGTGAGAATCTCTTTCATGTGATATTTAACATTTACGGACATGCCTACCCATGAAGATCTGTCATGCCTTTGAGGCCTAATTAAGAATATCCATGGTGTAATTATGGATTAACTCCTGTTGAAGTTAAAGACAGTGTCTGAACATGTTGAAAGATACCAGTTGATTGAAAGTTTGTGATTTTAGAATTTGAAAAAAATTATGTTACATGACATTGTCTCTATGCACTTCTGTTTTCATATTTTGCTCACAAAAAGTTCTATGGTATTTTACTATTACTCACTATTTGTTATGGTTACACTATTAATACAATTGGTTCCTTAAAGGTTAGTTTTGTTATTGTACGAGTATATGTTATTGTTATTTTGTTTTAATAGTGTTGATAAACTTGCTCTGTATTTCTTAAGTTTCAAAAGTAATATGTATTGTAATGTCCAGTTTGTTTAAAATTTGAAACTTACGTATTTGTAAGGCTTCTGATTGAGAGGTGTAAGTTTCAAGTATAGACATACTGCTTTGATTATCGCTGAACAGGGCCTGATGCAGGTCCATTTTCCACCTGTTCAAAGGGGTTTGGGCACTGTCAGTTTGGGCGTCTAAAAATGTTGTGTTTTTTGTGAAATATATCTGAGGCTCACCCCTGGTCGATGGAAAAAATTTTAAGTATCCCGCGATCACTAATTTTCAGGTTAAAATTTTCTCACCAGATTTTTCATCTGGCAAATACGGTTAAAAAAAAATCTTGAACGTCATTCTATAGGGTTAACTTTTATACAATAAATTCAACTTTTTACTCTTTGACATCCATATTGGAGTGATTTTTATAAAAAAAATTATAAAAAACTTTTTTTCCCCAAATTTCTTACAAGCCGTACTCACACAATGGAGCATTTCACAGGTGGTCGCATGATTTTCCAGTGGTGCTTACGCTCTTCACAGATTTCTAAGTAAACTATTCAAACGATGCATATCTAGCTCAAAATGTAAGAAAACTGTTCATTCTCCCCATTCACAATGATCCCCACTTTCAAGAGACTTACAGGGCCTAGGCGACCCCTGATGAATCTACCCTGGACTTTTATTCGCTTGCATAGTAAAGGATGACTGCCCAAACTTTCACCTATATCAGGCCCGGCTGGAGGAACATTAATTTTCCAACAGAGCAAAATACTTCACATTTTATAGTTGTGTTAGTGTCGTTAAAATCTGTCCTCTTAATTTTTTTTAGATAACCTATCATTTACATTTTCCCCTGGTGTGCTGATTTTTTACATCCACAAATGTGCCTTTGTGAAAAATAAAGCCAAATTGCTTTAAAACACCTTTATTGATGATGAGATAGCAAAATTGGTCAAAATCAGTGGCAAAACGCAAATTTTGACAAAGACAGCAGATAGTTTGGGAAACTTATAAATCGGTCCTCTTAAATTCAATTCGTATACCCATGGGGAAACCCCGTTCTGTCCATTTTCCTCAAGAGCATACGCTGGAGTGTCACAATTTATGTTGTTGGATAAACCGTGGCTATATAAGTTAAAAACCCTTGGGCATGGTCTTCAACACCAAAAGTCTTTTATACCGTATTGATATTTCGATATTTCCAGGTCACATTCTCAAAGTTTTCTTGTTGTAACGTTGTTCTAGTCTTTTCTACTTACTATACAAATATTTCACAAATATGAAAAATATGGAGGGCTTGCATAATTTTATGTGGTATTTAATTGTTTTTAATCTTTGGTATAAACTATGTTAAAACATTAAACGTGCACATGTTTTTATTTTGTATCCTTGTATTAGTGGTTACCTGTATCGGTATTACCAGAAGTCTATCAAGTATAAGTATGAAACCAGCCATTACCCTGTCCCAACGGCATTGTGGGCAGACCAGCGCTGATTGTTGGTAAAGTGCACCCTAGCGGGACATAGAGAACTATCTAAGGACATGAATTGAGTGTGGAATCATGGCTATATCATGTTAACGCTGTTTCTACTGCTTTTCAAACGTTATATTTTACCCATAATGCATCAGTGGATTCAGAAATTCAAACTGCGCGAAACTAACGATATGGACCATTTCTTGCGCAATGAGTCATATGACACTATGAACGTCCACCAAAAGTCACAATGCTGTTGGGGCAGGGTAATGGCTGGTTTCATACTTCTACTTGATAAACTTCTGGTATTACAGATCTGCCTACCTGGAGTGGTGTATTCTGAAGGATTTTATACACATTATTTTTGTTAAATACACTAACAGGTCAATACAGTGTCAAACACCAATCAATCAATCTAATAGGCCATAAAAATACACACAGAAATTATTATTCTGTGCTATGATGTAACACAAAAGTAAACCAAATGAGAAGAAAATACACCTTAAACTTATTTTTTACACATAAATTTCTTCTAGTGTAGGCAGATCTGGTTACTACAGTCTATTCTAAAGAGCTTCCTGGTGCCCTCGGTGCTAATGGGCAACACGAAGCAGACATGTTTGAGATATCCTTGTAGTGTGTCTGGCTTGTCTTTGTTGTCCGAGATATCTAGGCTGGTTTCCAACCATCCCCGAAATTAAAGACCTGTCACACTGACATTTGAGTTATATAATCGTAAAGTAAACAAAGGGTAAAACCCCAATCAAACAAATGTTTTTATGGTAAAGGTACAAGTGCTTGGCTGTACGCTCATATGTTTTGAGATTATTTCGACAAAAATATTATGTTTTTATGTTGCCTTGTTTACCATAATCCTTCTGTTGAATAGTTCACAGTACACATCTGTCTAGGTCTATTGTGCTAAGTATCAGTTTTTGTCATTTTGTATATTGTTCTTATACTTGGCAAGTTGGCCAAATAGTCTTCAGTTTGTTTTCTATGTTGTAAAATTGTTCTGATTACTTTAAATGAATATAATAGGACAAGAGCCTTGGTGTTAAGCTCTCTAGTCTCTGTGACCATGTCTCTGTGACCATGTCTCTGTGACCATGTCTCTGTTATGGAAACAACAAGTCTTAAGGTACCAAGTCTTAATCTAGTGCTATAGGAACAAGAACATCACATGACCCTTGTGCTCCTTACAGTTAGTTTCGCAAACAGCATCGATATACCCTTCATGGGTTCAAGTCTGTCAACCATCAGTTGTACATGTACGAGTGAGTAACACAGTGCGGCTCCGGAAAATCACAGGGGTAGTTTTTAGAAGTACAAAAGAAGAAAACTGATACTTGGCCATATCACATGCTATAAAAAAACCCAAAGGAAGTCTCAGTGCCTGCTGAAACAAATGTGAATCAGAATCTATACTTTTATAACTGTAAATCTAATGTTTGTTTTATGTATGTAAATATACATTTTTTTAGTTCTGCATTAGCAGACTGAGAGTCTATTGTTTTCAAACTTTGATAAGTTATATTTGATAAGCCACAGTGTGGAAGTTTCGTTTTTATCATCTAATAAATTGTTCACTTTTGATCATTCTGTTCTGTCTTGTTTTTTGTTATAGGTTAATTCAATGCTCAGTAATTGTTTTGTGTTAATGGTTCATGAGGTATTGGGGTAAACTTAGCAAGATCCTACATTAAAGAGATACTCAGAGCTGAACTAACCGCCATGACAAGATCCTACTTACAGCAATACTCCGGCCTGAAAAAACCTCTATGACCCTTGAAAGGTTACCTACCATTGAATATACTTAAATAAGGCATAGACTTATCCTTTCTTCATATTAATAGGCCCACAGCCGTGGCTCAGTGGTAGCAAGTGGGCTTCCTGAACGGAACATGCTTCGATTTACCGTTCACGGGTTCGAGTCCGCCTTTCGACCATCAGATATATGAGCAAGACATGTTGTGGCTCTGGCAATCGCGGGGTGGTTTTTACGAGGTTTCCTTCGGTTTTCCACCGTAATAAGGCTGTGTACAGTTTGAAGTGTCTTGATATCTTTGAGACACCTATCGAGAGACCATGCAACATAATGCCGCTTATTTGTATTCTGACCTAGTTTCACATGCTTGGTTTCTATTGGCAAGTGCACCTACTACAGCTGTGTTTAAGATAGAGAATTCAAATTTGGAATGCAGCTTAATATGATATGATGCTAAACTACACTCCTATTGAAAATGGGATCATTCCAAACAAATTTCTGGTTTCCATGACAACAAATATCTCCTGATCTGTCCCTTTTTTTTATTGACCATGAGAACAGGAAAGAAGCCAAACCGCTTGAGATAGACTTCAAATTTGGGATGCAGCTTAATATAATGCTGAGCTAAATCCTATTGAAAATGGTATAATTCTGAACAAATTTCAGGTTTCCTTGGCAACAAATATGTCCGCATCTGTCACTTTTTTGACATCAGGATGTTAGCAGGATAGAAGCCAACCCGCTTAAAATAGAGAGTTCAAATTTGGAATGCAATGCTTAATTAGCTAACATTCTAAATAACCCAGTGCAGTAAAGAAGAGCTTGATATCACAGCTTTAGTGATTCTACACTTGTTCCTCTTTATAGAACAACACTAATTTTAGTTCCAAGTGAAGCGGTGAATTTTTTCTCTAACTATCACAAAACATTGGAATGAATATTGTGAAATCATGTGATGGTGGCCATCTTGTTTTAGAGAAATCCTGTGACTTACTAGTACCAGTACTCCTGAGGAAGCTAACTGCTGGCAGGAAGAGGCTATATTTCAAGATTCATGTAAATCCGTGAATTTGTTACAGAGTTATCTAGTTCACAGCGTTTACATTCCTCAATTTGTAAAACTAAGCAATGGCTGCCATTTTATTTTACGGAATTTTATGAAATGAAATACCATCCATTTTCTTAACGGGGAAGATTCCATGAAATGTTTCCAGATATTCAGTGGATTTGTTATCAAAATTATCATGTTTACAACACATAGGCATGAATATTGAAAAATAATGCAATGAGCCATATTGATTTGATCAATTTTTTTAAATGCAAGCCTTCCCTATGTCTTTGTAGAATAAATCTAACACATTTGCATGAATATTAAAAAGTAATCAAATGGCGACGATTTTGTTTTACGGAATTCGATGAAATTCAATCCCATCTGTTGTCATAGTAGGATGAGACTTGAATTTGTTATAGGTATCATGTTCACATTATAAACAGATATCATGTGAATATTGTAAAATATTGCAATGGCGATTATGTAGTGAAATTCAATCCTATCTATTGTCATTGGGGCATGAAGCTATATTCCAAATTGATACGCAATTTATTCTCTAGTTATCATTTTCACAACCGATACAGGCATGAACATTCTGAAATTATATAATAACGCCTATTTTTGTTTAACGGAATTTGGTGAAATCCAATCCCATCTGTTGAAGAAAGATTGTTGCTTGTTTGTTTGATTGGAGTTTAATGTTGTACTCAAGGGTATTTCACTTATATGACAACGGATTGTCCACTTCACACTGTACACAGCCTTATGACGGTCGAAAACCGAGAGGAAACCTTGTAAAAACCACCCCCGCGATTGCCTGATCCAGGATGCAGCTCGCTCATATACCCGATGGTCGACAGGCCGACTCGTTCCGTGAACGGTACATTGAAGCAGCTTCAGTTTGGTAAGTGAACACACTAACAACTAAGACACGGCCATGGGCGTTGATGAAGGAAGGCTATATATAAAGTTTGAAGTTAATCCATACATTTGTTTTTAATCTTCACTTGTGACAGACAGACCCGGATTAGCATTTATTCAAATCCTGATTGTGTTACAAATTTTCAAATGAAGAGAAGAATGGTATAGGTTTTACTGGTACCTTAAAATAGTCTCCTCTACTCCATTTAGGGCCATTTTGTGGATAACTCGGGGCAAAGTCCTTATTGACAGGATTAATTACCCGCACTTTTCACTTTTTTTTCTTTCTGTTTATATGCTTAAGAGTAGATATTCTTTGGGTTATCTTTGAGGTTTATAGAAGAACATTTGGAAAATCTAATGCAGGACGGCCATATGAACCGTTGTATCGTGGGACAAGTGTACTTTCATGTTTTAAGTTCTGACGTAATCTGAAAGATGCTTTAGTGTTTATGAACATTTGTTTTTAAATTGACAGGTTAAAAACAATATAGCTTCTAAGTTAGTAGTGAATGGTGATTTGTCAGAGAATATTTTGTGCTTTTGTATATACGTCATCCACTCTTTGTTCGCTAGAACATTTTATAGAAGCTGTTTTATTAACCAATTAGAAGCATCCTCTCAACCAGGCATTAGGCGAAACGTCTAAAGTTTGAAACCCTTCATTTACTATCAAAGCAACAACAATGCCCACTGTAAAGTAACAGCCTTGGCCCTGTAAGTTTGATGGAAGGGATGGTCATTTTATTACAATAACTGCTTAAAAGCATCGTTATTATGGAAATTTGGGATGGGGCAAGATATATTTTACTCTGTTGAAGGTGGGTGGCTGGTTGAAAATAGGCTTGTATGAGGTCGTGTGAGGGTTTGTATTAAACTGTTGTTACATTGTCAAGCCTTTTTGTGTCAGTCTCAGTCTGACGATATTTTACTCAGAAGAAATATTAACATGATTTATGTTTACCAAGTTTGAAAAAGAAACGTATAGCTGTGAATCTATCAAATACTTTACCTTGACAGATTGTCTTTCACTAATTTGTCAATAATCTTACATGAAAGTGTTCTAGTTACTGTTGGTTTTGTTAACATTACACCAGATAATCATGGCCTCAACTAGTTTATTTTTTGTTTAAGCGTTCGCTTTGAAAGTTTTCTTAATTTGTATTTTTTTATTAACCTTGGTCTACAGTCCAATTTGAAATATTGAATAACTTGTATTTTTAAATAAAAAATGTATGCAGAAAATAAAGGACTTACATATCTATGTGTTAGCATAGCCATGCAGACAGTAACTCAGTTAATAAATGCTGTAAACACCACCAGTTAGATTATCTAAGTCACAGATAATTGAGATAAAGGATGTAATTATACAGCTGTAATCAAAACTACCAAGACTGTAAACATATACCTTTAGAGAGAAAAAAAACTGCCCTTTTTATGCATGCTTAATTATTTGACTTTCTCCGATTTCAGAATTAAACAGTTAGTTTTCAAATAGTTTGTATGTTTGTATGGTTTTTTTTGTTCATACATTTTTGGCCCAATGCAAGTGTTCCATTGGTATGTTAGTTTAGTTTTGATTGAGATAAGCTGTTAGCAAATCATCTGCAGTCAGTCACAAATGTTGGTTACACAAATAAACTCATTTGAATAAAACAGTTCATTTTTGAAAGATTTTTTTGTTTGTTTTTTCTTTAAATTTTAATGAGGAAAAAAACCATGCTCTTCCCAAGCCACAAGTATTTGGAACGTATTCTATGCTGTGTGATTGAATGAGCAATCGGAGAGACATCCCAATGCCGTGCCTGGCCCATTTAAAGTAAACTGGCTATCAGCCAAACTAAGAAAGCGTTTTCCCAAAATAATGAAAATATCAGCTTCTTGTTTGTGTCCAAAAGACAAACTCGTCGCAGCAGATTTCGAAATAAATTAAGGCTTCAGTTGCTCCCCATCTCCCTCTTGCAAGGGTAAAAATGCGTGGGGGGAAACAAGACTCGCAAAAATGTGACAAAATGTAATTGGTCTAGTGTAGAAACTGGCAGCTATTCAAAAAGTTGTTTGCAATTCAGGTCTTTGAACAGCAAACATGCGTGGCACCACGTGTCTGATAATTTCAGGACTCGTTCATTGGACTAAAATTGTGCATGTTTATCTACTGGTATAGCCTACTTGTCAGCCTGTGTTTCGATCGCCTCTTGCTTTTCTAATGAAAGCTACAATCTGATTGGGTGGGATATGTCGCCGGAAAAAGCTGTTGTAGACTTCAGTTAGGTCAGATTTTTCTGTCTACTAGGTGCAAGATCACTATTAATTTGCCATAAGCTGTAATGTTAACGTTTGGCCCCACAGCTCCTTCCCAAACTTTCGTTGGGTGAAAACACCAGGCACATACCTTAATTGGTCCTTTTGGAGTTCCATGTTAAAGTCTTGACACGCGATGACCGATGAAATTTTAAGTTAGAAGCCCTCTAATGTCATAGGGGCTGTCCAGCTACCTTCAAAGTGTAAACAACAGCCCAACCACCCCTCCGTCAAATGGTAAGTAAACTATATTCGAGGCTGACAAAACGAAAGTAAATAACGGTGGTCTTACGCCACGATAGGACAGGAAGTGAGAGACTTCAAGAGAGGCTTATTGCGACAGTCTTCCTATCCGCATGCCGTGGGCAGATGGTTGCTGTCAGGTTCTTAAAAGCATCCTGCCGGTTATCCACTCACGCTGCTTCATCCCTACTGATGACTTAAAACATAGCATTAATTTCCCCCAATATTTGTGACGATCATATGCCACAAGCCAGAAGATAAAAGAAGTGCTAAACAAGATGGCCCGGGTGTATCTTAGAGTCAATGTCTCTACATAGGAAGTGGTAGAATCGATTCTATTTTAGAATGTCGTCCCATGTGTCGCCGCAAACTTTCGCTGATTTCCAATATTTATAAAATAAGAACCCTAAACCTCCCCATATAGCGACAAACATAACACTTTGAAGGTTTTTCAATCTTATTCTATTTATCCTATGGAATAACAAATATTTTTTTTCAATTACGAAATTTAATCTCTTAATTAGGAAAATATTCTTGTAACTACACTATTTTATTCGCGTAATATGTCGCATCATAACTAGAAAAAATCCCGTTATTTTAGGAATAAAATCGAGTAATTACGAGAATCAAATCGCTTAATAACGAGAATAAAATCGAGTAATTACGAGAAAAGTAGCGTTATTACGAGAAATATCTCATATTTACGAGAATTTCGTTTTTAAAACAGTATTATCCGTAGCTCTAACTGGCTTCCATAATCAACCGTGTTTTATGTTCTGTGCTTGTTTTGTTGCCTCGGACATTGAGCACATGCAATTACCTAGTTTTGTGAACATAGCAATACATACAATATGGATTTACTAATAACAACAGTAAATCAATATTGTATACATGTATTGGCTATGTTTCTAAAGCTAGCAATTACCCCACATTCGGAAGGGCTTAACCTTTAACCTTAACAGTTAATACAAACCCTAAACCCAGTCGGTACTATAAGTAAAACCCTGAACCCTAAATTTACACAAAATCGTATAAATTGCACATTGAAAATGTACCTTTAAATTCCAAACTAAAAATTATAAACATATCCCCTCGGAATATCTGTAGGCCTGTAATTCTATATTCTTTTACACTTATATATAGCTTGGTTTGCACGTGTAGAGACACATGTGAAACTAAATGAAGACCGGTATATCTTGTTTTGTTTTCGTTTTTCTGATGCTGGTGGTTTTTTCCGGTATGATGAGAAGAGAAAAATGTTTAGGGTCTCATGCTGGGCATCAACCAAAATAACATTTTCTCTCTTCATTAATTCAAAATATAGGCCAATTAAACTACCCGTTGGGCAGTCAAAATAATATTGTATGCCACAGAGACAAAGCAATAGACTTGCCCCTTTCTCAACTGACCGACACATTGAAGCTTCTTTTGTTAGTATTTTTCTATTTGAGACCCCTAAAACTGGGTACTGATACACCATACAGTGGGGCAAGACGCCTACATATATATATATAGGCTGGGTTTTTTGCCCAGATGTTCGATTTTTGCCCTAATCTGGCATTCATAGATGTAAAAACACCTTATAAGTAAAAAAACTAAGTCGCAAAATGCATATAAATGTATTAATACTTTTTATACGAAACCAGTGGTGCCATTTATCACATAGTCCGGCAAAAGTTTTATTTGTATAGGCCAATTATTATTCACGTTATGAAGCAAACCCATTCTTACATGAAAGCAGCCAACACGCACACAAAAGAGATTTAGGAGTAAAATGGTTATCCTGACGTAAAACAAACTCGCTCCCAAGGGATCAAAACAAAGCTTAATTATAGTTTAAGCGCATTATTTCTTACTTAACTTGCAAAATACCAATGGTGCTATGGGCGTTTTAACCCAACACATGGGCATCTTACTACACTTTACCATACTTAAGTCCTGTCTTGTCTTGGTATGTTGCCGATGGTGTCGAGGGGGGTTTCCCGTTTCAACCGGCTGACAGGCCGTTATATGAGTGAAATAAGTTC